>JBAMJV010009446.1:0-26814 GCA_037951105.1 Echinarachnius parma
AATTAGTTTAAAAACGTTTATTAGCCAATACATTGTTCAATGGGATGATTTCTACACATTTGATTTTTTATTCGTAGAATCGACATTACAGGGTTGATCTAAACACACACAAAAAAGTGACCTAAGCAAAATGGTGTAACTTTTTAACAAATAGGGTTAGAGCAACATAACTTGGCAGGAATGTTTCTAAAATTATTGGCTAACCTCTCTGTGAAAATGAATTTGATCCGCCATGCCATGCATGAGTGAGCACATATTAAAGGAAAAATGTCACTTTTCAAAAGTCACAAGAGTCAAAAAGTGAAAGTTTTGACTTTGATGTGTGGTCACTCATCCATGACTCGACGGACCAATTTCATTTTCACACATAAGTTAGTCAATAGATGTAGGAACAATCCTGCCGAGTTATTTTGCTAAAAACCTTTTCGTTAAAAAGTTATGTTATTTTGATTAAGGGGGACTCATTTTTGTGTTGAGTTTAATTGATCAGTATTGTTGGAATAAACTCAACAAAAAAGTAAGTCTCCTCAATTAGAATAACATAACTTTTTAACAAAAATGTTTTGAGCAAAATAAAATTGTTCCTACAACTTTGTGACTAACTTCTGAGTGAAAATGAAGTTGGTCCATTGAGTCACGCATGAGTGAGCACACAAAGTGCCAATCTTTCCTTTGATGTGTGCTCACTCATGCATGACTCGATGGACCAATTTCATTTTCACACAGAAGTTAGTCAATAATTTTATAAACATTCCTGCCAAGTTATGTTGCTCAAACCCTATTTGTTAAAAAGTTACGTCATTTTGCTTAGGGGGGAAGTTACTTTTTTTGTTGTGTTTAAAATTGATGTGGATGTCACATTCATCCTCATCCGTAAACTGGAAACTGTTCAGACGATTTGTAAATCGGCGGACACTCCCTTCAAATGGGTAATCCGGATGATTTAGAAAAAAGATATAGTTGTCTCGTCGGGTAAAGGTGGGCAGTCTGGACGATTTTAAACAGTATTCAATTATTACCCTAAAAGGATGGCGATTGATCGGCGGCCACTTTAAAGAAGCCACTGGCACTATGACCTTGACCTTGACCCCTCAAGGTCATATGGAAAAATTGGTCAAAAACGAGATTTTTTTTAAAAGTCCCCGATCGTCCGGATTTTGGGTCCCCTGCCTGGCGCCCACCCTTCCGAGTCAAAACCACCTCGACCTTCATCTTGAAGCCCTCAAGGTCATAGGTCAAATTGGGGTCAAAAATGAATAGTACACTTTCAGGACTCTTAAAGGTCGCGAATCTATTAAATGTTGGTACAATTGATCGGCGGTCACTTCAAAGAAGCCATTGACACTATGACCTTGACTTTGACCCCTCAAGGTCATATGGAAAAATTGGTCAAAAAACGAGATTTTTTTTTGTAAAGTCCCCGATCGTCCGGATTTGGGGTCCCCTGCCTGGCGCCAACCCCTTCCGAGTTCAAAAACCACCTCGACCTTCATCTTGACCCTCAAGGTCATAGGTCAAATTGGGGTCAAAATGAATAGTACACTTTCAGGACTCTTAAAGGTCGCGAATCTATTAAATGTTGGTACAATTGATCGGCGGTCACTTCAAAGAAACCCAAAATCCGGACGATCGGGGACTTTTAAAAAAAATCTCGTTTTTGACCAATTTTTCCATATGACCTTGAGGGGTCAAGGTCAATGTCATAGTGTCAATGGCTTCCTTGAAGTGACCGCCGATCAATTGTACCATCATTTTACAGATTCGCGACCTTTAAGAGTCCTGAAAGTGTACTATTAATTTTTGACCCCAATTCGACCTATGACCTTGAGGGGTCAAGATGAAGGTCGAGGTGGTTTTGAACTCGGAAGGGTGGGCGCCAGGCAGGGGACCCCAAATCCGGACGATCAGGGACTTTTTAAAAAAATCTCGTTTTTGACCAATTTTTCCATATGACCTTGAGGGAGTCAAGGTCAATGTCATAGAGTGTCAATGGCTTCCTTGAAGTGACCGCCGATCAATTGTACCAACATTTTACAGATTCGCGACCTTTAAGAGTCCTGAAAGTGTACTATTCATTTTTGACCCTAAATTGACCTATGACCTTGAGGGGTCAAGATGAAGGTCGAGGTGGTTTTGAACTAGGAAGGGTGGGCGCCAGGCAGGGGACCCCAAATCCGGACGATCGGGGACTTTTAAAAAAAATCTCGTTTTTGACCAATTTTTCCATATGACCTTGAGGGGTCAAGGTCAAGGTCATAGTGTCAATGGCTTCTTTGAAGTGACCGCCGATCAATTGTACCAACATTTTACAGATTCGCGACCTTTAAGAGTCCTGAAAGTGTACTATTCATTTTTGACCTATGACCTTGAGGGGTCAAGATGAAGGTCGAGGTGTTTTTGAACTCGGAAGGGTGGGCGCCAGGCAGGGGACCCAAAATCCGGACGATCGGGGACTTTTTACAAAAAATCTCGTTTTTTACCAATTTTTCCATATGACCTTGAAGGGTCAAGGTCAAGGTCATAGTGCCAGTGGCTTCTTTAAAGTGGCCGCCGATCAATCGCCATCCTTTTAGGGTAATAATTGAATAAGGAAATGAATAAGGAACTAACTTCACATTGAATAAGTAAATGAATAAGGAAAAACGAATAAGGATCTAACTTCACAGACCTTCGTACGCCATGTGTTTATATATATATATTTTTGAATATGTATTCTTCTACTTTATTCATATAGCGTGGCATTGTTATTAGGGTACTGGGCTACGCCACTTGGCGCGTTGTTATTCTCTGTAACTGCATGGGTAGATTATTGGGACAGGAGGGGTACAAGTAGATGTACCAAACTATCAGTGAATTACATTCCATTGCATAAGCATACATGATCGAGCATGGTATTGGTTCGATCAAAAGAACACATTCGCTGCAGTGAAAAGCATAGATTTTGAGGGACTGACGTCACAAAGTGGTGCATTGTGGGGATAGAACAAGCTCGCTCGCGAATTTGTGTCATTAGAAATTAAAAATCAAAACGACCAGACGACCAACGACTACACTGCTTCCATACAAAGTTATGTTTAATGACCTTCAAATGTCTGTCTGTCAATCATTAGAAGCTTGAATTCGTCTGAACATCTCCTTTAATGTTGACAAATCGACAGAGACAATTTTTCATGACATTAATCATGCATGATTATATTACACTTTATTATTATTCAACACGTGAGAAGTATCATTAATGGCTAATGATAACAAATTGACAAAGTAAATCATAACTACATTAAATGACTGTATCAATTTGGGCTGCATGCCAGAGCAGGATTCATTTAATGAGAAGTATTATTAATATTGACAAAGGAAATTAATATTACCTTTTTATCTGTAATACTCTATTTAACATGTGAAGCAAGATCAAAAGTAAAATACTAAATAATGAGAGGGTGTTGAGGATAACTCCATTCGATTAAGTACTTATTATGTTAAGCTGGAAACTTACAGTTCGCGGATACTCAGTGAAATGTTTTCTTTTACATGTGAATAAACAAATGTTTTGCACGTGTACCATTTATAATGAGACACCCGGCAAATGGCATTATACAATACAGTGTATAATGCGGTATACCATTGGCGTAGCGTGGTCGGACTGATTGGGGGGGGGGGGGGGGCACGTGCCCCCCCCCCCCCCCGTAGCTACGCCACTGAGGTATACATGAGCAGACGGTTGATCATGTTTATTGCGTATTATAATCATTGATGCACAGTTTAAAGGGCACTTCGACAAAATGATAAGGGGCGCTACTCACTACATCACACACATCGTGCCCGCAGGGAGCAAGCTTGGCATCGTTCAGTTCTCTAATGATGCATCCATCAACTCACACCTGGTCGAGATTACTCAGCATACCTCTTCAAGGGATGGTCTTGTAGGTAGTCTGCCCACCAGGGCCTATGGATGGTACCTGTATCGGATGTGGTATTCGCCGTGGAATAGAGGTAAGGAAGTAAAACCGATCAAATTTCTTGTAATAATAATGATATCGTGTAGTACCGTTGGTATTGTTACAATAAACAATATCATACATTTCTTTTAAAATATCAGTCTGTTGGCAAGTAGGCCTACAAACACATTTTTATAACAATGGTTTCATCCATTTTTATAACGTCTTGCGAACAAAATTGATGGAAAAATAATACATAAATTACTGGACTGGAATTTGGCAATTTGACGAATTATGTGATACGTCTTTGAACTGCTACGTGCTAAGTCGAAATTCCCATAGCAAGCCATAGGAAACCCATAGGATAATCCTATGGGTTTGTGTAGGTTTCTATTGGACCAACACATACAAAAAAACACAGAAACCCATAGAACCCATAGAAGCCGGGTTTACGGGACCCATAGAAACGCACAGGACCCATCGAAACCCGTAGGACCCATTAAACCCATAGGACCCCTATAAACCCACAGGACCCATATAAACCTATAGGACCCATAGACCCACAAGTGCATTGATAAATATTTTAAATATCACCAACAGTTGTATTTTGATAGGTAGGCCTACCTTCGTATGGTGCGTGCAAAACAAATGGCAAAAGCGGTACGTAATTTCGCGTGCGAACGAGCAGTGTAGACGGGCTAAACAAGCGGTGAATTTAAGCCCAATGTCAGCGGCCTGCGTTTAACGATACCAAGAATACTACTTTGACAATACTGAAATTACTGATCAATTAGTTTGGCCAATTAGATACATTCGGTAACCGTCCCAATACTGATATCTGATACTGATAGTTTAAAATGGACATGATTTTAACCATATTTTGAAATGTTGCGCCCTCGTAATTGCATCGTTTCCGTGCAGGTATTTCTTTATTATCAGTTTAAATAGAATGGACTTCAATGAAATAGTTGAGCTAAAATCAGACACATAGATCATGCCAAAAGCATAATATCTCCGATCTGAGCGCACTGCACATGATACACAACTTTAAGGTGCACCTGTAACGTGTCAGATATTGCCAAAATGATATTTGAGACTTCAATCCTGTACCAAAATTATTGTAAGATATGTCCAAATGATGTGTGAAAGTTTCATTGAAAAAGAACACTGCATGCTTTTTCTGGTTAAAAAGCGAAAATATGCGTCAGCTTGTACAACGGGCGTAAATGAGGTTCATGACCATTAATTAACGCTTTTGAGCTGAATGATAGATATCGTCATACTATTTGAAAAAATCTAACCCTATTTTATTCTTCTCTTGCCATAAGCTAAACAACACGGTATAAGCTAGAGAAACGAGGAAGCTCCAAGTAATTTTCGTGGAGTTAGACACTTTACAGGCATCCCTCACGATTTTTTCACCAAAAAGATTCATAGCACTTTCAGCAACAAATTAATTTGGGAAGAAAATCGATGAAAAGAGGGAAAATTTGTATTAAATGTATGATTTTTTATTTATTTATTTTTATTTATTTATTCTCCACTCATGGGATGGATTGCCCTTGTCAGCTACAAGCTGTTTTTCAAAGGGGTCCAGGAATGATTTTAAACATGTTCACAATGTATTGCAATTTATACTTTTGTATTAGATGCTTAAGAACAGTACACACTAAGTATAATAGAGGTAGAATTAATGTACAAAACGCTGCTACTATAGCAGCACGTTTGAGGGTGCATTTCAGCACCTTATGTTGGATAATTGGCATCCTTAGGGTTAAAGGGATAGTTGAGTTCTGGTAAAGAGAGTACAGTTTTGGTAAAACTGAATTTTAGTAACCAAAACCTGCACCATTACATTACAAACTAATAGTTATAACTCCATCATGCTCGAAAGGAATACAAAATTACAAACGACTAAGTAAAAAGCCTGTTATCATTCAAAAAGAGCTGTTCAAACTCAAGAGGACGCTCTCTAAAAACTCATTGGTTTCAACCATTTAAAATAAAATAGTTTGCATGTGATGGTTCGTTAAAAGAGTAATTAGCTAGAGTTATAATCAACAACTATTAAACAACTTCCTTTGAAAATTTTTGAAAAGAGGAAGCATTTAAAAACAAAATTTAACGGTTGGTTCAAAATTATCTCATAAATGTGGGGCTCCACATTTATTAGAAATTGTTACGTTTATGGATATTTCAGCCGTTCCTTGAACCGATTTTGATCAAATAAAGTTTATTCTGTCATTAAAATTGTATGGTCTTTCAAAATCTCACAACAAAATTATTGTGTGTAGCTCCCTCTCTACCAAAACTCAACTATCCCTTTAATAATGAAAGGGAAATTTGAAAAAGTAACCTGTTCTATGCTTGGATTTAATTAAAGTAAATTTAATTTATTCCACATTGGCATAAAAACATAACATAACAAATAAAACAGAAGAGAAAACAAAGAACACACAAAATTGCAGTAACATTATGTAAATGTGGGGATTATAGAAAGTCATTTATGACTTATAAGCATTACCCCTGAATATTTAAAACTGAAATAAGAAACAAGTAATAAGGAAGAAAATTAACGTTAATATGAACACATTTTACAAATAAAGGATATAATAATAAAGCATGAAATGCTAAAGATAATACAAAAATGTACTCTTTAATTTAGAATTTAAATGTATTCAGCGATTTTGAATTCTTGATATTTTCAGGTAAACTGTTTCACAGCAGTGGACCATTGATTGATATCAATGTACGTGAGAGGGAAGATTGGCCAAAAATAACACGATAATTTAACTTTCCTCTGGTATTATAAGAATGTATATCGATATTTCTATTAAAGAATGAATGGATATGTGTAGGTAATAAATCATTGCAATATAAATACATAAATATAACGACATTATAATTATACAGTTATGTACAGGTAACATTTTAAATTGTTGAAATATAGGGGCAGTATGTGCTCTAAAATCAGACTTAGATATTATACGTACACAACATTTCTGTAATATTAATATTCTATTTAACAAACAATAATTTGAAGGTCCATGAATTAAAATTCTATAATTCAAATGATACAATATAAATCAGAGTATTATACAACATTAATAATGTAGTTTGCGCTATGAACTCACACAATCTGTTTATAACACCAATATTTATTGAAAACTGATTACTCAACTTCCATTGGTAATGTGAATAAAACGGGGCCTGCTCGCTTTTCGATCATAATGGACCGATATTCATAAGAATGGCTATGCATAATGACCACTAGTCATAAGGACCGCTATTCATAATTTGAAATGAGGGTATTATTCATAAGGACCACTATTAATAATCGAAGAATAGGGTCGCTATTTATAATACAATACGAGGTTCGCTAATCATAATGATGGGAGGGTCGCTATTTCCGAAAATTAAATTCAGGTTTGTAATTCATGAAACCTTTCCAAAGTTAATATTTTATGCCGGTGAAACAAGAGTGGGGGTAATATAGGGTGAACTTTGACCTGAAAAGGAGTGGAAAGAGAAAACAATACTGCAAAATGAAGAAAAAAGAAACAACATGATGGAAGAGAGGGTTACATTCGATGGGGCCATGCAGTGACATAGCTACCGGGGGGGGGGGGGGGGGGGGTTGTCACGTGCCCACCTCCCCCGAATAATTTGCCCAAACAATATAATACATGGGGGAAAAGGGGTAAATGTTATCATTTTATGAACAGCGGCCCTCTTCTTACATTATGAATAGTGACCGCTGTCTTAGATTATGAATAGCGACACTGAATTCGTATTATGAATAGCGGTCCTAATGAATAACGAGGTTACCACGAATACAACACGGTATGAATGAACAACTAGAGTTCTAAGTAAGACATGTTGTATAAAGCCCAATACAATTACTACAATACAAGTAAAAGTGTAGTAAACACATTTCAAATCATAATTGCAAAGGTTGCATAGTTGGCCATATACCGCTTGCTTTGGTAGCAAGGTACAAACCAATGGTGTTATCCAAAAATAAAAACTTCTTTTGTTGGGGATGGTGTGGGGGTGGCTTGGCATGTCGTATGGGCTTTTGTGAAATTGCGGGAGTGAAACTGGATGATCACTTTAATAGCTAATGTGCACTTATTAACTATTTCAAGGTTTTACAGCACAATGGCGAAGATTCCCGGGGCGGATTTATCATTCTTCTCACTGATGGCGAGGAGAGTGATTTGCCTCTTATCAGTCACACCCTTGATGACATTGACAATGCCAGCATCATCATCGATACCATTGCCTTCGGAGAGGACGCTGACCCCAAGCTGGAAGGACTCGCGAGGAATACTAGTGGGTTGTCGTCTACGTGTTCGAATGGCGGCAAGGTCCAGTGCGTCATCAATGCCTTCTCCAAAACAGTCACAAAAAGATCGGAAAGTTTCCCCGGCGCAATCCCAGTACAGGTATATTCTTATAAGCGAATACTAAAGTGATTGATTATTTTTATATATTTTCCCATATACAAATATCAAAGTAAGATTCTTGAGAATGATATGTGAGATTTCCATTGTAAAAAGGAATTACGTTAACCGCGTAAAAAAAAGTAAATCGATGTCTGATTTTATCCCGATCGTTCGCGTGAAGTATCCGCATTTCATACTATGAAGGAATTAGTATCTAAATTCGGATACTATTGACTACGGAGTCAATAAGCGTCTATATATGCTTTAAAATTTAATCTTCGTCCATAATTAGTGAGACATTTGAACAATCAGAAGCAACTTTCACGGTAACGGAAGGACATTCAGACGCAATTTCTGAAATTAAATCACATAATTTCAGGATCCTGCTAATGATTCATCATCGTAAAGTACATTTCTTAAACGCTTGGTGGGACACCTTTGATTTCCTATTTTATTTTTTATTTTGTTTACATTACGTTTATTAGATATGGACACTAATGAAGCCGGTAACGGAAGGACGGCAAAACGGACATGGATTTTCAAGATCTTTAGTTATGATCCAATCTCTGTGAAGTTAAGAGGACTATCATGTTATATTGGCTCATAGTCCATTCCTTAATGTTCAAAGAGTATTACAACACTTATTTGAAACAAATATATCTATTGGTATGTCAATTAAAAGAAGTTAATTGCCTCACTGTTCGGTAACGGAAGGACAGTAACGGAAGGACAGAGTTTTTGATTCATTAAAAATATACTTTAGGGCTCTCAAAAGACTGAAATTATCACCTGAACACACATAGTGATATTCAATCATCCAATTTGGTACCTTAAAACAGAACAATACCAGAAAGGAATGCAACAAAATAAATGAAGAAAATCTAGAAATAGACCACTGTGTAGTCCCATGTGTATAGGTTCATGTATGGTGTCTGTTTCTCCTATCAGGAGACGCCCAATATTTGTTTTAACCATGTAAACTGAAATATATCATTATGTGATCATGATTTATTTAAAAATAATCCAGAAAAAATAAACAAGATCAGAAATAATCCTCATTTGATTTTTCCACTTTTGGCTCATTTGGCGTGGAATTGCCCCATAGCTAAACAACAAGGTAAAAGAGAAGTGTGAACGTTTTGAAGGATTTTGGTTGAATTTTGCCAAAGTTAATAGATCACTTAAGGATTTGCTGTAGCAAGCATATGCAATGTAAACATACTTGTCTGTAAGTAGTCTTGCCTTAGGACACAGTCAATTATATCGATATCATAAATCAGTTGTTTGTTAATGTATCTGTCTGGATTGACAAACTGTTTATGGTGCCAATAAGTGAGCAAGGATTTCAAAGAGCTATTTGCCCCATCCCATCTTGTGATAAGTATAATTGCTCCCCTTGCTATCTCCACTGTGAGAACCGAAAGAAAGACAAACTTAACAATTGGTTATTACTTAGTTTGCTCTAATTCGTTGTACATTATTTAAAAGTAATTCATCAATTAGCACTATAAGCCGGGAAGACTTTGGGCAATGAGTTACTAGTATGTGGATTTGGTTCATTTTTTTTCTCACTGTTATTGCACTTATCATGTGTGCCTTGTTTTTTAATTAGTTGGTACAACATTTGTATTGCTATCGATACTAATGTATGTATACTATGAAATGGGCCCTGCAAACAATAATAGGAATCATTGACATTCAAAAATTAAAAGGATAGTTGAGTTTGGTATAAACCGTGCTTTAAGAAGAAGAAAAAACAATTGTGTGAGGAAAAGAAAAACTGAGTGTCAAATTTGAAAGAGCATTCAATTCTAATGACAAAATATACTTTTTTTATTTTATCAAAATCGGTTTAGAAACAGGTGAAATATCAATAAATATATCTGATTGGAATAAATGTGGGATCCCAGATTTATTTGATGATTTAAGATTGAAAAAACAAACATGAAATGCTGATACCTTACAAAAATATACACAAAGGGTTTTTGAATAGTTTTTGATGATTTCTCTGTTTAATTAAACAATGCATCACATGCACAATTTAAAACAAATTGCTAGAACTAATGCGTTTTTAGAGAGCACCCTATTACAGTATTGTGTATTAACAGGGTTTTTACTTATTCTAGTTCTATGGTAATACTCATCAACGCCTGTTCAGCATCTAGATGAGGGAAAAGCATAGAGTTGTTATATACAGCTCTATGCGGTACAGTTCCTGTAAAGGGAACTAAATTGTTTCAAGAGCCACCTTGAACTGCTGCTGCTCCAAAGAAGGCAGTTCGACGATGTTCTGAGGTAGCTCGTCCCAGTCCTTTAGTGTCCTGGGGAAATAACTAAATTTGTAAGTGTCCATTGAAGAGCATAGTCTCATATATCGTTTGAAATGCATTATACCTTCCGAACATGGTGGAGTTTGTGTTATTATGGTGCAGGTTTTGATTACTAAAATTCTGTTTGACCATAAATTTACTATCCCTTTAACAATTTTATACTAATATTAATATATTATATGGTTTGATAAACCATTTTTCGCCTTTGCAGTTATTGAGCAGAAGTCACCTGGTGTCGCCCTTTTCTACGCAATTGGTCTCCGTTCATATCGACGACGACCTCGGAGTTGACACTGAATTCACGATAACATGGCTCGTCAATGATGAGATTTCCGTCAAAATTCGTCGACCAAATACCACCGTTGTTCAGAACTTACAAATGGGCAGCAAGAACGTTACAGTGACCATCCGCGATGTAGCACAGGTAAAAAACGATCAACGAACAAAATAAATGATTACATTATTAAAATAATACACAAATATGACTGTTTATCATTATTATTCATTAATTTATAGTTTGGGGAAGAGAGGTGGATTCGTTTCTATCAAGCATTATGTCTGCTACCGGAAAATGAATATGTTTCATACGAGATTTTAACCCGTTGCTACGGGAACCAGCTATACCCGTCATTTATTTTGTTTATTAAAGAGGGTGGCAACATTTAATAGGGTCAGGGTTAATGATTTTGAAATCTATTTTGTGGCAGTTATTTTTATTATAACAACAAATAATTAAAACAATACATCATTATACCACCTAAAATCGGCATAGTATGACAAACAGGTTTTTACAAGATAAAACCATGTATTATGAGTCTCATGCACGGGATGTCCCGGATCGAACCCAGACCAGGTTATACCAAAGACTTAAAAAATTATACCTTCTGCCTTCTAGCCAAGCGCTCGGCATTTATAAAATGGAGAAAAAAGGAAAGTTAATCACACTCGACTGGCTCCCTTCTTCTAGGCCCCTTCTTCTAGGCATTCGCTACATTTAATAGACGTGTGATAGGACTTCAACTTTAACTAACATAATTCCATAACTTCATTGACATAAACATAAATGTATATGTTATAGCAACAAATGGACTTGTCCATTTTTATATTTATTTATTGAATGATTTACTTTATGATTTTTATTGTATACAGTTAGGCGTTGTTACGTCGTTAATTTAGCATGATTACGTAACGCGCGTTTATGGGATATGCGCATAGAAATATGCGCCGTGATTAAGCGTTTACGCATTAAAATAATATTTGCGCTTATTAATAACAAATTTGTTCTTTTATAATCATTCTGATATTTGCTGTAAAAAGAAGTGGGCGTAATTTCGAACAGACTCATCAAATAAACTGAACTGTCAACTATCATCAACTTATCCATCACATTTATGGATTCGTCGCCAGCCATGAATTACAAACTCGAACACCGCATCGTAGTTGCTGTGATCGTATCATAGATTGTCTTGCTTCTGCGAAGACAGTGTTGTGTTGTTGCGTTGTCGTATATTTTAATTAAACTTTCAATTATATTATCATAAGATACAACTCCAATTAGTCTCTTTCTTTCCCACTCAATCGGTGTTACCTAGCCTTTAGTTTAGTTAATTTGTCCTTCCATTATTTAGTTTATTTAAAGTGTAAATTCCCCTTCAAATACCGAGTTAACGTACGTGTTTCGTCGGTGACATAATTGTTGGTGCCAAAACCCGGGATATTAAGATTGAACGAAAGAACGAGCTTGTAATTTAATTTTAAAATATAATAAAACCCAAATAAAACACAACACAGCACTGTCACGGGATCTACAGACGTGATGGAGACGCCCCCACACTTGTCACCCGTCATGTCACGGGATCCTGGCAGCAATACGCCAGCAACAAGGTCGCTGATATCGCCACTTCAACTGGCGGGCTTCGATCCGATGCCGACACCGGTGCCCGAACATATACGATGTCATCCCCAAGCCCCGACAGTTCTCGTTTCCCATCAAATGAAAGGACCGAATGTGTTCACCGGTAAAGGTGGTGTCAATATAGATGACTGGGTTAGGGATATGCGATTTGTATTGGAATCAGAAAGTCATGCAATGTCCCCACAGGCTCAGTTTAATGAGATAGTAAGGAATACCAGCGGCAGGGCTCGAGATCTCATGCTAAATCTGGAGCTTCACGGCGAGGAGCTGTCGACTGAGAGAGCGTTCAGGGAGCGCATCGATGAGTATGGAGATAGCGACCTCACATCGTCACCAATGGCAAGTTTGTATGCAAGGACTCAGCAAGCGAATGAGTCACCGGCGGAGTATGCGGTCGCCCTGGAAGCGAAACTGCGAGTGGCTAGGGACCGTGGAGACCAAGCTGCACTAGCTGGTGAGTCAGCACGTGATGCAATGTTAACCACGCAGTTCATGTACGGTCTGAGAAGCCAAACTGTAAGGGCACGACTTGCACCGATGCGACCACGAGAAATGTCGTTCCGGGAACTGCGCCGGGAACTCCGCGTAGTCGAGGCTGAAGAGAAGCTAGCGACAGCGCAACTCTATAGGCAACAAACGACATCGGTAGAGACGACAAAGTACGACCCCATCGACGCTCTCACCAAGGCCGTGGACGAGTTGGCCGTGAGACAGAAGCAGGCAATGGAACTCTTCCACCAAACTGTCGGAGACCAACATCGTCATTTGGCCGACATCGAGCGTCGACTGGTCGACATGACGGGACACAGAGTCGACACGTCGGGACATAGAGCCGACATGACAGGACGCAGAGAGCGTGGTGAACGTCGAGGCAGACAGGGGCAGCCACCCGTCTGCTATACGTGCGGTCAACCTGGACATTTTGCCAACTCCTGCCCTCATTTAAGCTAGTTGGATCCGCAGACGCAGGGCAGTCTGTGGGTGTGTATGAGCAAAGTAACCCTACCACTTTGGAGAACACTAGTCAAGTTGGTGAGTCGATTCCTACAGTCGGTCCAGTTAACAGTGTTAATGTAGTGGTTTGCGGTCAACAATGTACTGCAATCTTAGATACGGGATCACAGGTCACGACGATTTTGTCAGACGCCATCCTCATCTACAAAAGCAGCAAACCCAGTCAACATCTGTTAGAATAGAAGGCGCCGGCGATCAAGATGTACCTCATGAGGGCGTTATTCTGATAGACTTCGAGATTATGGGAACAACATTGCGATCAGTACCAGCATTAGTAGTTTCAAGCATTGGACACGAAAGCCAAATTTCATGTTTAATAGGGACAAATGTTCTTCGCGCATCTCGCGACATGGTCCACTCCAAGTTTGGTAGAGACTTCATGCATAGAGTCAAGGATTTGTCCACCCCATGCTTCCTAGCATTTCGAGCCATGAATTGTGACGGCCTTGATCTCGCCGACAGTACTGGACTTGTTGGAACGGTTAGGTTTGGAGGACGGAAACTTTTGTTTATTCAACCAGGAGAGCGAATCGACGTCACGGCAAACACCCCAAAACATACCCAAGATCGCTGCTTTATGGCACTAGTTGAAGCGAATGACGAGTTGGATGGTATCAAAGTAGACACAGGTTTCGCCCTAGTTGAGGAAGGTCGGGTGACGATATCTGTGACCAATTTGTCGACAGAGGTGACGACTTTGACGAGACACACACAACTTGGGACATTGGAGGTTGTGAGTCCATTGCATGAGAGTCAGACAACGCCAGATAGCCTACACAGCGAGGAGGATGACCCAATCGTGCCAGAGATATTGGTGAATATTTTCTCTCAAGAAGTGAACGACGACATCCCAGATTTGAATCTACCGACAGAGGAAGAAGATCAATCCAAAACAGCGTTTACAACCCCTATGGGCTTATATGAGTACACTCGAATGCCGTTTGGTTTAATGAACGCACCGGCTACGTTCCAGCGACTCATGAACACAGTGTTTGGGGACATGAATCTGAGTGAAGTATTGATCTATCTTAACGACGTCATAGTGTTCAGTTCCACCCTAGAGGAACATCTAGAAAGACTGGAACGTGTGTTTGCACGTCTACGTGATCATGGCCTGAAACTAAAGCCCTCAAAGTGCCACTTTCTGCGAAAAGAAGTGAAATATCTGGGTTTCATTTCATTTCATTTCATTTATTGACTCATAAAACCAAAACAAGAATATAATTTACAATGTAAAACAAGACAAATGAATAATACATAAATACAACAATTGCACAATACAAATAAATGAAATAGGAATATGAGAAGGGACCATAATTAAAGATAAACAAATCTTGGTGGGTATGGTCCCCGAGAGAAGCGACTGCTTCAAAATAAGCACGTACAAATACAGATACTAAAATGAAAGAAAGGGAGTAGGGGGTGAAAAGGGGAGAAGAGAGATTATACCTATATTAACATTACAATAGTGGATCTGGTGTGCTCAAAAGTGTGTCTTTATATTTGTGTTTGAATACATTTAAGGATGAAGCGCTTTTTAAATGGGGTGGGAGGGAGTTCCAAAGTTTTGGACCTGCAAAAGAGACTGCTCTCTGTGAGACTAATGTTCTTGAGAAAGGAATGTGATAATCATTACTACTACGGGTATTGTATGAATGGGTATCCATATTAAGAACAAAATACTTAGACAAAGATGAAGGGATCAGTCCTTTGTGACAAGAGTACATTAAAGATGCTAATTGATGAGAATATAACTGTAAAACATTCAAAAGTTTGAGGGTTTTAAATAAAGGACGAGTGTGCGTATTTCTAGCGGAATGACTTATGATGCGAATTATTCTCTTTTGCAATCGCATAATTCGTGTAATATTGCTGCGGGAGGAATTGCCCCATATAACAATGCAGTATAATAAGAAAGGATATATCATAGTAAAATAAAGATTCATCAAAATATGCTTCGGTAAATAATACAATTTGTTGATGACACCAATGTTTCTAGATAAGGTAATACTAAGTGAGTTTATATGTTCATTCCAAGTAAGGTGATCATCAACAACCACACCAAGAAATTTAGAATTTGTTACTTGTTTAATTTCTATTCCATTAAAATCTATCTTAATTACATCAGGGTTATACTTGCGGTTAGAGAATATCATAAAGTGCGTCTTGGATGCATTACAAATTAATTTATTGCTGTGTAACCACTTATGTATTTTCTTAAATTCATTATTTGCAATATCGTTCAATTGATTAATATCATGATGCGAGATTGTGACTGTTGTGTCGTCGGCAAACAAAATGAAATTCATATCTTGGGATATTTTACGAATGTCATCTATAAACAATAAAAACAGAAGGGGCCCAGAATGGATCCTTGAGGTACACCACAATTAATTGTTTTCATATTTGATTGAATATTATTATAATAAATGAATTGTTTTCGAGAAGAAAGGTAACTATCGAACCAGGATAATAACGTTCCTCTAATTCCATATATATTGAGTTTATTTATCAAAATATGATGATCCAGGCAGTCGAATGCCTTTGTTAAATCTAGAAATAAGGTCATTGAAAAAAAATGTGCATCCAAGGCACATGTTATATGGTGAACAAATTCTATAAGTGCTGAAGAGTTAGAGTGTTGAGGCCTAAAGCCAAACTGATTAGAAAATAACAAATCATATTTTTGAATAAATTTGAATAACCGATTATACATACATCTTTCCAAAATCTTAGAAAATGTGGATAATAAGGAAATTGGTCGATAATTTGAAAATAAACTATGACCACCTTTCTTATAAATGGGTATAACTTTGGCAATTTTCATTTGGGTTGGAAAAATTCCATGCAAAAAAGAGCAATTAAAAATTCTACATAGTGGTTCAGATATTAAATGTATAACCCTTTTAACAACAGAAATAGAAATATCATCAAATCCTGGGCTAGTTGCATTTTTCATTCCAAGAACAATATCAATAATCTCACGGGAACTTACGGGTGAACAAAACATGGATTGAGAATTAAATGAAACATTAAAATGACAATCTGAATTAACATCATGTACAGATTCCTTCAATAAATTGGATGCAGCATTTATAAAATAATCATTAAAATTATCAGCAATTTCATGGTCTGGAATTGGAATACCATCACTTACAAATTTAGCATTTGATAATTTCTTTTTTTTACCAAGTAAATTGTTTATAACCTTCCATGTAGCAGACATATTACCTTTAGTATCTTTAAATTTCAATTCATAATATTTTCTTTTTGCTTTACGAGATTCAAAAGTGAACTTGTTTCTCATTTTTTTTATACTTTCTGTGATTACAATCAGAGGGATCTTTTAAATATCGTTTATACAAATTTAACTTCTTCTTTGACATAGTTTTTAAACGAGAATTAAACCAAGGTTTCCTAAATGTATTTTTCTTTTTAATATTTACTATAGGAAAACATTCATCATATAACGACACAAAAATTGCTAAAAAGGTATTATAACACACATCTGGATCATCATATTGAGTAGGCCATTTAGCATTACTTAATTTATGGCAAAATATAGCAATATTTCCATCAGTGATTGCACGTTTTTTAATAAAAGAATCAGAATTGTTTGTACTATCTTGTTTAAAAAATAGATCAGTGATAACAAAAACAGGCAGGTGATCGCTTACATCAGAAATAAATATACCTGAGTGAATAACATCGTCCTCATTTGTTAAAACATTGTCTAAAAGCGAAGCGGATTGACTGGTAATTCGTGTCGGTGCTTGGATAAGTGGCAAGAAAGAGCTAGCAAATAGACAGTCATAAAATTGCTTTACTGAAGTAGAAGTATCACATTTTAAAAAATCCAAATTAAAATCCCCAAGTAGATAGCAGGGTTTATGTTCCTTATCAATTTGATCTAAAATTGGGCTTAACATTTCAAGTGATTGGGACATATTATATCCAGGTGGCCTATAACAAATACCAACTATACATTTAACACTGTTATTATTACTTGTGCGAACATTAATTTCTATAAATAAAGTTTCCAGAGCTCTATGAGTACAAATTAAATCTTTACGAAGTTTAAACTTAATGTCAGATTGAATAAACATTCCAACACCACCACCTCGCTTGTCTGGGCGATTATTGGTTATCAATTCATAACCGGGTAAATTATATAAGTTAAGATGAGAGTCAGATTTCAACCATGTTTCTGTCAGTCCTACAATTGAAAATTGAAATTGAATACTATCTAGAAATGTGAACAAGTTGTCACAATTTTTGGCAAGACTACGACAATTAAAATGGACACATGATAAATTATGCTTCAATTGGGAATCATGGTTGCTCACAAAATCATTAAATTGCTCGGGAGTAGAGTAATTCAGAGCACATTGAGGATCAGAAAAGACAGGTGAGGTGAGAAGTGATTGTAAGTTTGGCATACAACTAAAAATGGAAGGGAATGGCAATAAGACCAAAGTATGTTCAGGTAATAATTTAGCAAATTTACACTAATTGAAACAAGAAAAAAGAATTATGTTATAGTGTCAAGAAAGAGTCTGGACCAAAGTTGGTCAAGGCATGCAAGATTCCCTAACTGTTGCGGAGGGAGTGCAACTTTGATATGTCACAGTCATGTGTGAGAGTAAGTTTTGTTCCATTCTTTCCCTTGACTTGGATCTTTCCATCCTGCGTCCACAGTTTTTCGATATCGAAGTTGCCCCTCTTGACTTTCCAAAAGAGCCGCGATCGTTTTGCTGTCAGGCTTTCATTTATGTAGATTCCTTGATTCGATGTTTTGAGCTTGCTCCGTGCCCGGTAGATGGTATCGCGGGCACGGTAGCTCGCGAACTTGACGATTATCTTTCGTGGCCTCTCGCGTGAAGGTGTAGATTCACGTGAAGGAAGACGGTGAGCGTTGTCGATGTCGGACGTCTCTAGGTGTATGTTGAGGCTCTGTTCACATAGAGACTTGACGACTATGGTGGGATTCTCGTCTTGGGATTCTTTGATGCCACTGAAGATGAGGCAATTTTTACGCGAGTACTGCTCAGCGTCATCGAGGGAATTCTGGAGATCGTCGATCTTCCTCTCGAGCTGGTTGATGTGGTCGTCACGGTTAGAAGCTTCGAAGTTCATCGATTCAGCGACACTTGACGCGATCGGTTGCTCGATGTCCTTGATCAATGTCGACCTGATTGATGCTACGAGGTGTTTTACGAAAGCACTGTCAGATAGTAGCTCAAACAGGGCCTCTTTGATGGCATGCGATAAATCGTGAGGTGGAGATGGATCACTGGAATCGGTGTCGTTAGCGTCAAGATCTGCTGGCGTTGGCTCTGGCTCGATATTTGACCAGGGGCTGGCTGATGCTGCAGAAGTGGGTGTGGATCTGCCGTTGTTAGCCGAGGTGGGTGTAGACTTGCCGTTGTTAGCAGACGTGGGTGTAGACTTGCCGTTGTTAGCAGACGTGGGTGTAGGCCTGGCGTGATTAGCTGAGTTGGAAGGAGGTTTCGCTGGCCTCTTATGGCTGGAAGCAGAAGAATGCGCTGCCCCCTTAGCCTTGGGAGTAGCATGCGATGCGGCCGCCTTGTGGATTGATGGACTGGCAGAGAAACTTCCAGAAGTTCCTGGGCTGTTTCGTGCTGGAAACTGATTTGCTGCAGCTCTGTGTTTGGTGCGTGTTGATACTCTCTTTGGTGGAGTCATGCTTGCAAACGTCGCACAAATAAAAAAAAATGTAGACCCGGTTCCGGCCCTGGCTGTAATGTAGCCAGTAAGTCGGTGCAGCCGAGTCGGCCGTCGGTGTACAGTCACGTATTGACGTAAGCTAGTCTGTCTGAGACTCTTTGACTTTGAGACTGTGTTGGCAGTTAATTTTGTAGAAACTTAAACAGTTAAGTATGAAGATTGAAGACATCCAAGACTAGAGCATGCAAGTCCAATTCAATAGAGTTTGCAGAGAATAATATAATCATGAAAAGAGAAGCTTAGGCCTTAGCAATGTTTATCCATTGACATGGTAGTCCAAGATTATCTTCACACAATAGGTATGGTGGCATGCATCAGTGAGTCTATATATAACTAGTATCTATACAAGGCTAGTTGAGTGTAGGCCTATGCAACATGCATGCAACTTGGCATGTTACACTGCAACACAGAATACATCAAATGGGACTAAGGCACAAAGTCTCCATAAGTGTTCCAAAAACAGTGCATTTTGTATGTCCAAATCTCACGAAAGTGCTGAATCCAACAACAATATCAAGTCATCAAACAGATTCTGGAGATGTCAACTAATGCAACAGCATAGTTTAAAAAACAAAATATTGCCAAATAAAGGTGAACAAATAGATAAATTTCAGGAGCTCTCTGAGGAACTGTTTTTCACCGGCAATTCAACTGTTTTTTGGGGTCACGTGGTTTCCGAGAAGGGCGTGGCGACTGATCCAGAAAAGATTATTGCAGTTCAGGAGTGGCCTCTATCTCAGACGACGAAGGATGTTCGCGGCTTTCTTGGCCTCACAGGATACTACAGACGCTTCATAAAGGAATATGCGAAGATCGCAAATCCACTTTTTGCTCTCGTAGGACACAAAACTGGACCAGGCAAACAATCCGTCATCACACAGTTATGGACAAGAGACTGCCAGAACGCGTTCGACACCCTGAAGGAAGCACTTGTGTCGGCCCCAATCCTAGCGTACCCCAACTTCGAGCTGCCTTTCGTCATTCAAACCGACGCATCACTACGTGGCTTGGGAGCAGTGCTAGCCCAGATACAGGACGGGAAGGAGCGAGTGGTCGCATACGCCAGTCGGGGCTTGTCGCCGGGCGAGAGAAGATATCCGGCTCATAAGTTGGAATTCAAAGCACTACACTGGGCGGTGACGGTGATGTTCAGAGATTACGTGTTGGGAAGGAGAGTAACTGCTGTTACCGACAACAAGCCCCTAACATACGTCTTGGGAAAGGCCAAACTAGACGCTCATGGCCAACGTTGGGTAAATGACTTGGCTCAGTGTGACCTAGAAATCGAATATAGGTCAGGAAAGACAAATGACAACGCCGACAGTCTGTCACGACTTCCCCCAGAGCACGTGAGGAAAACCCTGGACCAAGCCGCATTGGGAAATGGCCATCGAGAGGACGATATGAACGCACCCGCCGATAGAAACTCCCCAGGTGAACGTCATGCTTGCTCACGATGACGAAGGAGAACAGACGTCGACAATGATACCGGGAATGTCACATCACGATATCGCCCAGAGCCAGAGATATGACCCCATCACAAATCGTGTAATCGAACTACTCCAGACAGGTAAAAAGCCCACCTCGCGGCAGATGAGAAAGGAAAAGGTCGCCGTGAGAATGATACTGCGCCACTGGAACCGACTAGAGATGTGTGAAGAAGGAATGCTGCGGTATGTCAGACAAGATGATGGGAGGCTACTAGTTCTACCCAAGGGCATGAAGAAAACTGCACTTCACAGGGCGCATCGAGATATGGGCCATCTGGGAATAGAACGGACTCAGGCACTCATGCAAGAAAGGTTTTTCTGCCCAGGTATGAAGTCCCTTGTTCAACAGTACATTACCTGATGTAGACGATGCACGGTGCGGAAGACAAAGCACTCGAAATCGAAAGCTCCGTTAATGCCAATCAGAAGTACCAGGCCGCTAGAGTTAGTCTGCCTTGACTTTGTGAGTCTAGAGTCATCACGAGGTGGGATAGAGAACATTCTAGTCATGCACAAGCCTTCCCCACGAAGGATCAAACAGCGTCGACGGTTGCCAAGACACTGTGGAGCAGATACATAGTGCACTATGGCATTCCGGAACGTATCCATAGTGACCAAGGACGTTGCTTTGAGGCCGCCCTTATTCGAGAGCTGTGCGATCTTCTCCACATAAGCAAGAGTAGGACAACGCCGTACCACCCACAAGGTAACGGAATGACGGAGAGATTCAACAGGACCTTGCTAAACATGTTGGGAACACTTCATCCTTCACAGAAACCCAACTGGAAGGATCACGTGGAGGCAATGACTCATGCCTACAATGCAACGAAGCACTCCTCGACAGGTCATACCCCCTTCTCGATGATGTTTGGAAGAGAGTTCCGACTTCCCCTTGATCTCGTCACCGGAGATAGTGATGAGATAGAAGATGAGCCCCAGACCCCCTGTACGTACGTCGAGTCTCTCCAAGCAGCATTGAAAGAGGCATATCGCAGTGCCCAGGAAAACGCCGATGCTGCCCGTAAACGGATGAAGGAGTCCTACGACAGAACAGCGAGAGGTGCACCATTCAACGTCGGTGATAAGGTGCTCAAGGCCCACAAAGCGATTATCGGAAGACAGAAACTCGTAGATAAATGGGATACGACACCTTACACTGTAACAAGGAAAATGTCGGGCCAGGACGTTCACGTGATACAAGAAGATGCAACGGGCAAAGAAAAGACTGTCCACCGCAATTTGCTCACGGCCTGCACATTTTTCGAAACAGACGACGACGTCGAAGACTATGCTGACATCGAAGAAGACGGTACAGAGGTAGCGGACAGCCGACGTCGATCTGCAAGAGACCACCGATCACCAAAGCGGTATGGTGACGAGCCCCTGCCCCCAAATTAAATGAGATGAGCTTGCCTAGGTTACTTTTCACAGTATTTATTATGAATTGTTGTGCATTGTTGAGGACAACAATATTTCAAGTGCAGGTGGATTGATATAGAAAGTATAGTCACTGACACAATTATTGTTATTCTTCTGTGTAACTGATGTAAAACAGCTATTTCGTGGTAATAATTTGTAATTATTGTTATTCTTCTGTGTAACTGATGTCACGTAGCTAAATTGCGTGTTGATAATTTGTACACTTTTATAATCAATTGTGTTGCTAATATGTTTAATTTATGTCACATTCGAGAACATCTAGTGGTGACGACTTCTATATGTTTGTTTTTTTTAAATATTATTATTGAGTATATTATTGTTGATTATATTATTATTATTGAGTATATTATTGTTGATTATATTATTATTGTTGAGTATATTATTGTTGAGTATATTATTGTTGAGTATATTATTGTTGAGTGTATTATTATTGTTGAGTATATTATGATTGAGTATATTATTATTCATTAGTGAGTATATTCAAGTGAGGTGACACACTATTTTGTATATTACTTTATTGTCGAGGACAACAATTATTCAAAGTGTGGGTGAGTGTTATAGCAACAAATGGACTTGTCCATTTTTATATTTATTTATTGAATGATTTAATTTATGATTTATGTTGTATACAGTTAGGCGTTGTTACGTCATTAATTTAGCATTATTACGTAACGCGCGTGTATGGGATATGCGCATAGAAATATGTGCCGTGATCATAGAAATATGAATAAACAAACCAACCCGTTTATAATGCTAAATTAATGACGTAAAAACGAAAATGGTTCAAAGGCAGCGAACAGGTAGTGAACAGCACGGGTTGACTACATCCAATAGACCGCTTATGTGATGTATGCAAATAATATTCGTATGACGTATAGACTCCCCGTTGGCAAACTTAACAATAGTAACTAGGTTCGGCAAGATAAGTATGCCGGAGCTTACCGGACCTAGTTACTATTGTTAAACAGTGCCAACGTGGAGTATTACGTCATACGCATATTATTTGCTTATACAGGGTGGCCCAGAAATAACGGAACGGGGTACTTTCCATTATAAAGAAATATACAGACTAGGTTCACTGGATAGATAATCTTTTAAAAAGAACTTTGATATCATCAACAGTAATGTTTTTGTTTGGGTGTTCGGAATAACGAATTTCTTTTAAAAAGATTATCTATCCAGTGAACATATTATCACAATGGCAAATACCCCGTTCCGTTATTTCTGGGCCACCCTGAAACGGTCGTTCTAGGACGGGAAACTCGTTCTCGTTCACATAAGCGAAAACTCCCTAATATAAATACTAGAACCCCAACTGAATAAGCGTATAGCGTTTTAACCACAGAGATAGGCCACACCTTTATCAGCAAGTTTTTGAAAATACGCACCGAATGTCATGCAAATGAGGTAGTACGTCAGATTTTTTTCATTTGAATAAATTATCAGACGTGGATTCATTGGATAAATTAACACATTACGCAAAAAGCTAAAGTAATTACGCATTGCGCAGGGATTGCGCACTTGCAGTTGCCATGGCATTTAAACACGCACTTCTCAGCAAAATTGCGCTTTCATAATACCAAAGACGCTTAAGTATTCTAATTCATCTCTATTATTTTAATTACGCGCAGTACTAACAGTTACGCGATGTCATGTATTTAATTGCGCACAGTCAAGAAACAGGGGATTTTCCTACTAGGATCAAAAAATTGTTTTTCATTGTGACGTCATAACAGAGGCATACCAAAGACTGTAGAATTACAAGACAGCTCACTGGCGGTCGCGCAGCGATGTCCCTTCAAACAGAATGAAGATTCAAATCGAGCTTAAGCCTAGAGCTTAGTAGCCATATGAAATTTATTATATCACTGTATTTGTGTCATTTTTATTAATAAAAAAACATTTTAAAATTATAGACAATTGCTTTTTTTGGAAATTCAGTTCCATTCTTTAGTAAGAGTTTAAAAGAAAATAAGGATCAAACTGTACTTACAAATACTCGGCAAATCAGGCTAGCATGAAGATTGAGCAACAGCTTAAGTGTCGACCTTAGTAACCTATAGGAATATGTTTTTATGTAGAATTAATATTATCCTCATGATAAGAAAAATATTTAAAAATTATAGTCGATAGCAATTTTACAATTGAAATCAAAGCTGTGAGAAACATATTTTTTTAATTTAAAGATTTGTTACCGTGTAGAGAAAAATGGCAATGGCTACTCGCGTGTTATAATGTTAATGCGCGCTCAGTCCGCGCACTATCTTTATTTAATTCTTTATAATTGTACGCGCAAATTGTGCGCAAAGCAAATTTCACGCGCGATATGCAAATTTAGGGTCGTCAAACTTTATCACGTCATCTTGAAGTTATTTTTAGTCAGGCGAAGTAAACATTGTTATTGTGACGTCATAATGAAAAGCCTGCGTATCAAAGTGCGTGTTAATTTTGTACATCGCGCTCTGCCCATTCACGTTGTACAGGATAATTGCACAGTGGTCGGTCTTTCCATTAAGCGTCTTTGGGCATACCCATAGAAGTATGAATAAACAAACCAACCCGTTTATAACTAGAAGGCTCACTTAACGCGCGCAAGTCACGTGTCCAATAGACTTTGTACATGGGCAACATGGCGGAGTGAACCGATTTTTGAAGCACAAAAGGAATACCACTAGACGTCATCGCGTCGTGACCTAGAAAGACTTGACCAATCATCATGCTATGAAGTGCGCGTAGACTATCGCGCCTATTTTCCTGCGCACTGTCCTAGATTGTATCACGCTTGAGAACAATGGGATCTATGGTGACGTATGCATATGAACTTGTTTTATTGACCTCGATCTGGTGACGACGCGTATGAACTGCTCTGTGATTGGTTTATGTAATTCCCAAGTATCCCATAATGCAACCTGCAGTGGTATTCCTTTTGATGACCAAATTCGCGGCACTCTGGCAGCAGTGACACCCCCCTGGGCATACCATAAATTCGTGCGTGATAATTGTGAAGTTCGCGCCCGCGCATTATTATGAATGAATTTACGCTAATATTACCATGGCAGCCAGTCGATTTAACATAAAAATCGGTGGTTCTCTTCATTAAAAATTTGGCCAACTTCCATTTTGAGTTGGGGGGGCCTGATGGTCAAAAAAAATAATTCGCGATTTCTCATAGACTGCGTGTATAACAATATACGAGTTGACCTTCCTGAAGGCAACGTGCAACACGCAAGTGTATACGCCCTCAACGTTCGTTGATTCTGATATTTGCTGTAAAAAGAAGTGGGCGTAATTTCGAACAGACTCATCAAATAAACTGAATCGTCAACTATCATCAACTTATCCATCACATTTATGGATTCGTCGCCAGCCATGAATTACAAACTCGAACACCACATCGCAGTTGCTGTGATCGTATCATAGATTGAGCTGCTTCTGCGAAGACAGTGTTGTGTTGTTGCGTTGTCGTATATTTTAATTAAACTTTCAATTATATTATCATAAGAAACAACTCCAATTAGTCTCGTTCTTTCCCACTCAATCTGTGTTACCTAGCCTTTAGTTTAGTTAATTTTTCCTTCCATTATTTAGTTTATTTAAAGTGTAAATTCCCCTTCAAATACCGAGTAAACGTAGCCTACGTGTTTCGTCGGTGACATATATTCATTTGAAAAACAGATTATAGCTCACAAGGGGAATACATCCCATTAGTGGAGAATAAACAAATAAAACATAAATAAGTCATGTTGGATGGGAGTTGAGTCCACAGGGTTGGTGCTGAGATGCTGAAAGCGCGTTGACCGTAGTCATGGTAGTGTTGTGTGTAATAAATAACCCGGAATCTAAGTGATATTCTTTTAGAAAACTGTCCATTCAAGGTGTACACATCCTCAATATGTTGTCTTTATTGTGTTGATTGTAGGACTTGAGAAATGATGCTTAACATTCCTTCTACAAAGCACGTAATAATGAGTCTGACCTAATGTACTTGGCTAAAGTGAATTTTGAGTGATTTTATACATCCACTGAAACATTTGACAATAAAGGGAAGAATGCCATCCCTCTTTGGAAGCATGTATGTGAATACAGTCCTGCATCAACAGTTCATACATCTATGTGACATCTAAGGTCTATATTTTTCATATAATACATTTTGTGCAACTGTTATCCATTTCACAAAGTAATGTCAACATTAAATCGGTTGATGAATTCAATAAGGTATACAAATGTCCTCAATTACCTTTTTAGCCCGGTACGTGGAACATCGAGATCAATAACACAAATGCCGTTGAAGAGGATTTCAGTATCGCAGTTTACTCAAAGGCAGTTTCTGATGACGTCACACCTGTCGTGTGTAACGGATTTCTTGGATCAGAGGTAAGACCATGATATTATAACGATCACTTCCTGACGGCCATGGCCTCCCGGGTCTTTGGTGTGTTTCGGCACTTCTGAAATTCATTCGATATACGTAGTAATTTGCCATTCTA
This sequence comes from Echinarachnius parma, assembly GCA_037951105.1. NCBI lineage: Eukaryota > Metazoa > Echinodermata > Echinoidea > Clypeasteroida > Echinarachniidae > Echinarachnius > Echinarachnius parma. The sequence goes on from JBAMJV010009446.1 coordinate 26,808, forward strand.
ATTCTTA
>JBAMJV010009448.1:5000-20227 GCA_037951105.1 Echinarachnius parma
GTCAACTGGAAACTGTTCAGACGTTTTGTTAAAGAGGACCTGTCCCTTTAAGATATTCAATTGATTTTCGGTAATTGGACATTATTTTTGACGCTTAATTTTCGGAAAATTAAAATCAAATTTGAAAATTCTAAAAAAAAATGTTATGACGTCATTGATGACATCACACTTCACCACTCTATAGAGTACAGAAGCCATGACGCATTTAAACATCTTGTTTTGGTATGGGCGCTACACAAAATAGTTTTTTTATGAGATAATGAAAAACTGAGTGTCAATTTCGAAAGAGCATACAATTTTAACGACAGAATAAACTTTATTTTATCAAAATCGGTTCAGAAATGGCTGAAATATCCACAAACATAACAATTTGTAATAATTGTGGGGCCCCACAATTATTCGATAATTTTGAACCAGCCGTTATTTTTATTTTTTTTTAATACTTCCTCTTTTCAAAAATTTACAAAAGAGGTGTTGAATATCTCTCTATCTAATCACTATTTCAACAAAACATCACTCATGCACAATACTTTATTTTAAATGATTGAAACTGATGAGTGTTTATAGAGAGCGCCCTTTTGAGTTTTAACGGCTCATTTTGAATGATAACATGCTTTTTCCTTAGTCATTTGTGAATTTGTATTCCTTTCGAGCATGGTGGAGTTAATTAATATTAGTTTGTAATGTAATGGTGCAGGTTTTGGTTACTAAAATTCAGTTTGACCAAAACTGTACTCTCTTTATCAGAACTCAACTATCCCTTTAAGTGTTGGCTGAGATATGCTATATCATAACGTTATGAACCAGAGCACTATTATAACACAGATTGCCCATTGAAGTAAAATTCATTCGGATGGGCATATCTCAGCCAATTCATTCAATTGATTTTTGGTATTTGGATATCATTTTTGACGCTCTTTCGGAAAATGAAGTTCAAATTTGAAAATTCTAAAGAAAGATGCTTATGACGTAATACATGACATCACACTTCATACTGAATACTTGTATAGGCCTATAAGTACTGTATTATATTGTCACATAATTATTTCAACGAATCTGAAATTGCCTTGCATTGTATGTATAATTGTTATACTTTATTATTGTGTACTCCGATACTATATGGGTCGTTGAGTAAATAATAAACTTTCAAACTTTCAAACCACTCTATACAGTAGGGATACAGCAGTGGTGGGGCCTAATTAATATTGCCACAAAAGTTGTTGTTGTTGTTGATGTTGTTGTTGTTGTTCTTGTTGTACTATGCGGCAAGCAATACGACTGGAATTGGGGATTCCCCGCGATAACCTCGAGCCACTGACTAGCTAGCTCGCGGATAGGTTCCGGATCGCTCGACTTGTACTGACTGTGCCTGTGTCAAGCTAGCCAACAATAAGCCAGCCAACAATAAGCGAGCCAACAATAAGGATCTAGCCAACAATAAGCAAACGATATATCGGATACACAGTTGGGAGTTGTATGCTACGTACGTACGTACATGGCAGCTGCCTATAGCGCTGGCCGCCTATGACTGATCAGCATTTCTGAAAATGGGGCGGGATTTGGAAGGCTCTCTTGGGGATGCCCCCTCACTAATTTGATTGGGCAACTAAAATGTGTCCCTGGCCCAGTCTACATATTATAATAGGTCCCGTTTTACTAGCCCTACTCGTTAAATGTACTCACTCAAAACATATTATATTAGTTGCTCCTAGAAAACCTTTGCAGGGATCCGATGGGGGGTGGGGGGGGGGGGGGTGGGGTGAGCCCCTCATCGTGCACATCAGTTAATGTATACGAATGTGGGACTCTGGGCCGTTTTCCTAGCCCCACTCTTTTAAATTATTATTACTAATTAGCCCAATGATCGATATAGTACACTGAAAAATTCGTAGGTTGGGAGCAGAATTGACAGAAAACTAGAAATTGCTCCTTGATAAGACTTTCTGGGATTATTGAGGGATGCCCCCTCATCAAATTTATCAAGAAAAAAATGGGACCCTAGACCCTGGTTTACTAGCCCCACTCTTTGAAGTTATTATAACTAATTAGCCCAATGATCATATAGTACACTAAAAATGCGTAGTTTGGGAGCAGAATTGACAGAAAACTAGAAATTGCTCCTTGATAAGACTTTCTGGGATTATTGAGGGATGCCCCCTCATCAAATCTATCAAGAAAAAAATGGGACCCTAGACCCTGGTTTACTAGCCCCACTCTTTTAAATTATTATAACTAATTAGCCCAATGATCGATATACACTGAAATTGCTTAGTTTGGGAGCAGAATTGACAGAAAACTAGAAATTGCTCCTTCATAAGACTTTCTGGGATTATTGAGGGATGCCCTCTCATCAAATCTATCAAGAAAAAATGGGACCCTAGACCCTGGTTTACTAGCCCCACTCTTTTAAATTATTATAACTAATTAGCCCAATGATCAATATATACACTGAAAATGCGTAGTTTGGGAGCAGAATTGACAAAAAAATAGAAATTGCTCCTTGATAAGACTTTCTGGGATTATTGAGGGATGCCCCCTCATCAAATCTATCAAGAAAAAAATGGGACCCTAGACCCTGGTTTACTAGCCCCACTCTTTGAAATTATTATAACTAATTAGCCCAATGATCGATATACACTGAAAATGCGTAGTTTGGGAGCAGAATTGACAGAAAAATAGAAATTGCTCCTTGATAAGACTTTCTAGGATTATTGAGGGATGCCCCCTCATCAAATCTATCAAGAAAAAAATGGGACCCTAGACCCTGGTTTACTAGCCCCACTCTTTGAAGTTATTATAACTAATTATCCCAATGATCAATATAGTACACTAAAAATGCGTAGTTTGGGAGCAGAATTAACAGAAAACTTGAAATTGCTCCTTCATAAGACTTTCTTGGATTATTGAGGGATGCCCCCTCATCAAATCTATCAAGAAAAAAATGGGACCCTAGACCCTGGTTTACTAGCCCCACTCTTTGAAATTATTATAACTAATTAGACCAATGATCGATATACACTGAAAATGCGTAGTTTGTGAGCCGAATTGACAGAAAACTAGAAATTGCTCCTTGATAAGACTTTCTGGGATTATTGAGGGATGCCCCCTCATCAAATATATCAAGAAAAAAATGGGACCCTAGACCCTGGTTTACTAGCCCCACTCTTTGAAATTATTATAACTAATTAGCCCAATGATCGATATACACTGAAAATGCGTAGTTTGTGAGCCGAATTGACAGAAAACTAGAAATTGCTCCTTGATAAGACTTTCTGGGATTATTGAGGGATGCCCCCTCATCAAATATATCAAGAAAAAAATGGGACCCTAGACCCTGGTTTACTAGCCCCACTCTTTGAAATTATTATAACTAATTAGCCCAATGATCGATATACACTGAAAATGCGTATTTTGGGAGCCGAATTGACAGAAAACTAGAAATTGCTCCTTGATAAGGCTTTCTGGGATTATTGAGGGATGCCCCCGCATCATATTTATCAAGAAAAAAATGGGACCCTAGACCCTGGTTTACTAGCCCCACTCTTTGAAGTTATTATAACTAATTAGCCCAATGATCATATAGTACACTAAAAATGCGTAGTTTGGGAGCAGAATTGACAGAAAACTAGAAATTGCTCCTTGATAAGACTTTTTGGGATTATTGAGGGATGCCCCCTCATCAAATCTATCAAGAAAAAAATGGGACCCTAGACCCTGGTTTACTATAGCCCCACTCTTTTAAATTATTATAACTAATTAGCCCAATGATCGATATACACTGAAAATGCGTAGTTTGGGAGCAGAATTTACAGAAAACTAGAAATTGCTCCTTGATAAGGCTTTCTGGGATTATTGAGGGATGCCCCCTCATCATATTTATCAAGAAAAAAATGGGACCCTAGACCCTGGTTTACTAGCCCCACTCTTTGAAGTTATTATAACTAATTAGCCCAATGATCATATAGTACACTAAAAATGCGTAGTTTGGGAGCAGAATTGACAGAAAACTAGAAATTGCTCCTTGATAAGACTTTTTGGGATTATTGAGGGATGCCCCCTCATCAAATCTATCAAGAAAAAAATGGGACCCTAGACCCTGGTTTACTAGCCCCACTCTTTTAAATTATTATAACTAATTAGCCCAATGATCGATATACACTGAAAATGCGTAGTTTGGGAGCAGAATTTACAGAAAACTAGAAATTGCTCCTTGATAAGACTTTCTGGGATTATTGAGGGATGCCCCCTCATCCAATATATCAAGAAAAAAATAGGACCCTCGACCCTGGTTTACTAGCCCCACTCTTTGAAGTTATTATAACTAATTAGCCCAATGATCGATATACACTAAAAAGGCGTAGTTTGGGAGCCGAATTGACAGAAAACTAGAAATTGCTCCTTGATAAGACTTTCTGGGATTATTGAGGGATGCCCCCTCATCAAATTTATCAAGAAAAAAATGGGACCCTAGACCCTGGTTTACTAGCCCCACTCTTTGAAGTTATTATAACTAATTAGCCCAATGATCATATAGTACACTAAAAATGCGTAGTTTGGGAGCAGAATTGACAGAAAACTTGAAATTGCTCCTTGATAAGACTTTCTGGGATTATTGAGGGATGCCCCCTCATCAAATCTATCAAGAAAAAAATGGGACCCTAGACCCTGGTTTACTAGCCCCACTCTTTTAAATTATTATAACTAATTAGCCCAATGATCAATATATACACTGAAAATGCGTAGTTTGGGAGCAGAATTGACAAAAAACTAGAAACTGCTCCTTGATAAGACTTTCTGGGATTATTGAAGGATGCCCCCTCATCAAATCTATCAAGAAAAAAATGGGACCCTAGACCCTGGTTTACTAGCCCCACTCTTTTAAATTTAATAACTAATTAGCCCAATGATCGATATACACTGAAATTGCGTAGTTTGGGAGCAGAATTGACAGAAAACTAGAAATTGCTCCTTGATAAGACTTTCTGGGATTATTGAGGGATGCCCTCTCATCAAATCTATCAAGAAAAAAATGGGACCCTAGACCCTGGTTTACTAGCCCCACTCTTTTAAATTATTATAACTAATTAGCCCAATGATCAATATATACACTGAAAATGCGTAGTTTGGGAGCAGAATTGACAAAAAACTAGAAACTGCTCCTTGATAAGACTTTCTGGGATTATTGAAGGATGCCCCCTCATCAAATCTATCAAGAAAAAAATGGGACCCTAGACCCTGGTTTACTAGCCCCACTCTTTTAAATTTAATAACTAATTAGCCCAATGATCGATATACACTGAAATTGCGTAGTTTGGGAGCAGAATTGACAGAAAACTAGAAATTGCTCCTTGATAAGACTTTCTAGGATTATTGAGGGATGCCCCCTCATCAAATCTATCAAGAAAAAAATGGGACCCTAGACCCTGGTTTACTAGCCCCACTCTTTTAAATTATTATAACTAATTAGCCCAATGATCAATATATACACTGAAAATGTGTAGTTTGGGAGCAGAATTGACAAAAAACTAGAAATTGCTCCTTGATAAGACTTTCTGGGATTATTGAGGGATGCCCTCTCATCAAATCTATCAAGAAAAAAATGGGACCCTAGACCCTGGTTTACTAGCCCCACTCTTTGAAGTTATTATAACTAATTAGCCCAATGATCATATAGTACACTAAAAATGCGTAGTTTGGGAGCAGAATTGACAGAAAACTTGAAATTGCTCCTTGATAAGACTTTCTGGGATTATTGAGGGATGCCCCCTCATCAAATCTATCAAATATATCAGGCCGGGCATATGTTGACCCACTGATGAGACTTTCGGCCATTATCTCTCCTGTATAACATATTACCACTGAATTGGTGCAATGTTAGGTTCATGAGATCGAATGTTCAAAATGCACATATCTTAACCAGTTTTCTATAAGTTTCTGAACTCTCTATAGACTTAGTACACAACCCACTCAGTACCCGTCAAGGGGGGTTTATTTGTCAAGAATCGTTGAATCGCCATCACTGTATGGTTTTAGAGGAGCCACTGAATCTGCTGCAATCAATATATCGGTATGTTTACCATTGTGGATATAAAGACAAAGTTTTTTTTTTTCAAACTGTAAATATGAGAGATGGAAATATCAGTTGAAATTTAAATTTGAAATCATTTAATGTATACTACAATGCACGCTCTCATCGAGTTTTAAATTAAGAATCGAAATGTGGTAAATGTCAATTTATTTTGCTTCTAAAATGAATATGCTTGGTGATAGATGATGTATGGAAAATAATTGGAAAGAACACAATTCATTATTACCTGAGATATATTGTGCCAATGGATGATGACTAAAGTTTATTTTTCTGAATACTTGTAAAACAATTTGTTATACTGGATTAATTGTGCTTTTTCTAGGTACTACACTGTTAAAGTGAAGTTTAATCAAATTTACAAAATTGCAATCTCTTTATTGTACGAATATAATGGTTCAAAATCGCGTTTTAGAGAGCTTTTAAGGTTCTTTTTTAAAAACATTCTTTTAACTTAATCGCTTGTTAAGGTTCATACGTTCTGATCATGTGCCTGGTTTCTAATGTCATGGTATGAGCTTTTGGTTACTGAAATTCAGATTTTAAAAACGGGACTCTGTATACAAAAACTCAACTATGACTTTTAAGTGCATTCTTAGTTGAAGGAAATAAGGAAAATGAGTTGGCTGTCAACATTGGTCTGCACCATTTACGTTCCATATATTCATTCAATTGTATTGCTAAAATCTTTGTCATACTCTGTCTGCTTAGTTTACATTTGTATGTATGGTTTTCTAAATATCTCTTTTATTATGGCCCAGTCAGATATCAACGGATATCGGAAACAAATGTATCGAACAGACAATTTGTGAAATAAATTTATCTGGTGATGAAAGTCGTCTCCATTGCTTCATGTACAAAACATAGAAGAATGTACATCTCCGGACAAGAATTATATAGAATGGATGGAAAATTTAATTCTCTGTTTGCCATCCGTTTCCGCAATCCATGATTTGTGACCGGGCTATTATTAACAGTTTGTTGTGTTTATTTTGCAATTTATTTACTTTAATGGATGTGAATAAAAGCCCTTTCATGGGCCCCTATATATGTGTATATATAGTCTGATGGAGCATTATTATTCAACAGAAGTACAACTTAATTAAGTAAATAGTTGACGTTTCGGTCTGCATGGTTACAAACTTACAACATTATTGGAACAATTGTTGGCCGCATGTATTTTACTTATAACTGCAACAACATTCATGGAGTCCAAACCAAATAAGCTTAATTGTCAAGTGCATTTTCTGTGTTGATACTATCAAGACATATAAAGTTATAAGGAGAGCGTTTTGCACAATATATATATATATATATATCCTTCCCAACATTTCAGGTTTGGGGGGGGGGGGGGGGGTTGGCCTGTATTAATTTCCCCCCCCCCCCCCCCCCTCCCATCCCACAAATATTTGGGGTTTAAAAATATTAAAGGTAGTGTTGAGTATCAGTATTTCCCAAACTGCCCCAGATATTTTTTGTGTGAGATATTGAAAAACTGACTGTCAATTATAAAGAACATACAATTTAAATGACAGAATAAACTTGATTGATCAAAATCGGTTCAGAAACAGCTGAAATATCCATAAATATATTTGTATTCAAAATGTTTTTCACTGGCAATCACCGGGCGATATTTTCGACTATTAAGAAAAATGTATAAAATTGCTCTAAGACTACTTTGAAAAGGGTTTTTAAAAAGTCGTTGATGATATATCTATTTAATCATTATTTTAACAAACATTGACTGCACAATTTTTCATGAAAAAAGGACTAAAACTAATTATTTTTTAAGGCGCCCTCTTAAGCTGTAACGGCCTCTTTTTAATTGTAACAGGGGTTTTACTTAGTCGTTTGTAATTATGTATACTTTTCGAGCATGTTGAAGTTAACTACTACTTTGTTCTGTAATAGTGCACGTTTAGGTTACTGAAGTTAAAGGGTACCACCACCCAAAATGATATTCTCAAAAATGAAAGGTGACATCTTTAGTATTCCATTTTATCAATAAGTTCACACAAATATGTTTCAAGAAAAAAAATATACAATTGGAAAACTCATCACCATTTTAAAGCATGCGTTCACTGGTCTGCGTGACCCATACTACTTTGTCCAGAGCGAACGAATCGCCCGGAATAGACTGCTTCTGTAATGTATGCAAATATTATGCATATGACGCCAGAGTTGGCAAGCTTAACAATAGTAAATATGTCCGGCAAGCTCCGGCAAACTTAGCTTGCCGGACCTAGTTACTATTAGCGTCTTTTCGCTCGGCGACGGGACTATGGCTACAACGCTAATCTTAGCGGGGGGTCGCACTCAGAGCGAAAATTTCCCCGTAGCGGCCAAACCTAGGACGGTAGTTCGCCGAATTAACGTCGGGCGTAGAGCCGCTACGCGGGTACGTGATCAGCCAATCAGAGCGCTTGGACGGCGAGGCTCGCTGCCTCACGTGTTTCATGCACTGATTCGTACACACGCGCTGCATGCACAGTATGTTGTGATTTGTACTGCCTATACCGTATGCTTATAGTACAACATGCATGATAAATGGAACGAGTGAAACTCCCGCGTATTCAGAATTGCGAAACTGCAAATAGATCGCGACGGTAGCATGCAGAGTACGGGGACGATCAAAGCTAATTTAAATCCCCCGTAGCCGCACTCCCGTCGCAGAGCGAAAAGACGCTATTGTTAAGCTTGCCAACGGAGAGTATTACGTGATACGCATATTATTTGCATACATTACAGAAGCGGTCTATTCTATCGTCTCCAAACGTACTTGTGAATAGCATTGGCGCACTTGCAAATGTTTGGCCCCAACGGAACTAGGAAATAGTACTGGTTCCGTAAGTGGTGAAAATTAATCTATTTGATATCACAAAACGGAACAAAACATATAATTATGTGTTGTTCTCTGCGTGGTACTCAACTATCCCTTTCGACGGGCCCGGTATCGCAGATGTTCCCTTGGGCATTCCTGACTCCAGGCGAGGTCGGGATCGACGTCCAGACGGCCTCGAAGTTCGTCTAATTTATTCATTAGAGTTCCATTCCACTGATTGTTTCATACGTGGCTTTGCGATAAGATTCAGGGCTAGGGCCTGCCGCAGGAATAGATTATTTACATAGCGATTATAGTCTCCGGCGGGTACCCATTTCACATCGGAGTAGCTCGCTATAATCTAATTCAGAAATAGATTATTTACATAGCGATTATAGTCTCCGGTCGTTTCGACCGCCTGGATATGAAGTATACCCATTTCACATCGGAGCAGCTCGGTTTAATCTAATTGACTTGATACATGAAATACCATGGCAAATCTATAAGGATATTTTTTCCAAATAGTATAAAGGGGAAAAGACATTTTGTACACCGCGTCCATCAGTGGTGTATCTAAATGATTATTCATGGGGTGACTTTGTATTCCTTTTCATTTGTTGACAGGATAAAGACATGTTTAGAGTTTTCTCTGGGAGCATGCTACTAAGAAATCACGCAATTTATAATATCTTTACAATATTCACGAACTTAAAAAAAAAACAGGAAGAAGATGTGGTTTTGAGTAGCAAATTATTATGATCATTTTATTTTGGTTATATAACTGATTGTTGTACAATACAATATTGTTGTTACCATTTACATCTCATACCGCATGCATCAGTGGTGTATCTAAATGATTATTCACGGGGAGACTTTGTATTCCTTTTGATTTATAAACAAAGCAAAACAAGGTTGACAGGATAAAGAAATGTTTAGAATTTTCTCCGGGAGCATGCTACTAAATGACGCAATCTTCACGAACTTAAAAAAAAAAACAGAAAGAAGAGATGTGGTTTTGAGTAGCAAATTATACATGTTACATATTTAATTGAATTCAAACAATTCTGTTCTGATAACCGTCGTTCTGCGACAAGATTTTCGAGGTCGGGGCAAAGAGGGTGGTGGTGATGGGCAGGGGCGCCGGGGGATGTGGGGTGGGAGGGTATTACTGTTTTCCCCCAGGAAAAAAAAACAGGGGAGGGGATCCTTGCCCAAAATACGGGTATGTGGGGGGGGGGGGGGGGGGGTGGGGGTGAAGAGAAAACTTTACGGAGTTTTTATTGTATAATCGGGATGTCATGAGGAGGAGGGATTACTCTACAAAATTCATCGTTGACCGAGAACACTTGATGGGGGCGGGGGGGGGGGGGGGGGTGGGGTAACTGTTATCCGAGGCTTTTTATTAGGAGGGGAATGTGGGTATCCATCACCAAAAGTTAGATGGTGCTTATCGCCCAAAAGTAGGTGGAGGGGATCACCGTTTCGCGGGTGCATTGCGCAAGGGGGGAATGGGGGGGGGGGGGGGGGGCGTAGGGGAGGGGAAGGAGGGGGGGGGGGTTCAGTGCCTAAAATAGCATCAAAATAATTTAATCTATAGTTTGATAGAATAATCAGCAATAGCTATAAGTACGTGTATAAATATAACTGATTATAATATGTTTGGTATTATTTTGTTGTAAGGAACGGGTGATACGAGACAACATTGTTTTGATTATTCTTTATCTTCTGTATTATTTCCAATACCGTGTGTTTTAGTGAATGTACCTTAATGATTGTCACGGGGTGATTGCGCACACATTTTGATTCATAAAGCAGCAGAAAGTATAACAATTTTCCCCGGAATGACGCAATTTATATCTGTATGATATTCAAGCACTTGAAAAAAGGTGGGGTCTCGAATTATCGAAGTATACATGTATCCAAACAGATCCGTTGTGTTAAAACTGTTTTGCGACACGAATTGTTATTTGTGTACATTGGGAGGTTGCATTGATGGGTGGGGTGGAGAGGAGGCTGGGGGATGTAGCCTTTTTTTTCTACATGTCTGTGTGTGGGGGGGGGGGGGGGGGGCGGGGGGGGGGGGTCCATCGCCCAAATGAATGGAGAGGTTTCCACCCCGCCCCCCCCCCCCCCCCCGCAAACAAAAATAATAATAATAATAATTACAAATAATAATAATAATAATTATAATAATAATAAATAAATAAATAAATAAATAAATAAATAAATAAATAAATAAATATATAATAAATAAATAAATAAATAAATAAATAATAAAATAAAATAAATAACATCAAATAAAATAAAATAAAATAAAATAAAATAAAACAAATAATAATAATAAATAAAAATAATTAATTTAAAAAAAGTGGGAGATCTTTACTTAAACAGCTCAAAATACAGAAGTTAGAAAAAATACAAAATGATCTCTTCGTTGTACCAATACTTCATTTGGATATCGTCGTGCAGTTTGCGATACAAGTGCAAAATTTGGCGCAGAGACCAAATGTTCATTTTGTGATACAAGCAACAAAATAACGCAAAATATAGCTTTAAAGGACAAGTAACACCTCGACAAAACAAAATGGCTGCCGCAGCAAAGAGCGCCCGTTTAACGGGCGCCAACAGCTAGTCTATTACATTAATACGGTAAGCTTGAACCCCTCGAATCGTGTCCCACTCGAGATATCCTAACCCCGACGATTCGGCGACTCCCCGACCGTCGGGATCAACGGATATACGTTTAACGGAGGACAATAAGGTATTCCCGAGTGTCCCCGCCCCGTGGTCGTCGTCCAAATCGAAGAAAAGTGAGGTCAGCAATGCGGCATTGCCGGTTTAAGATGCCGAGCATCGACTAACGATTTAGCGCCGCAAGTTTGTTCGACGAATATAAAACGGAGTTTAAAAACCAAGATATTATAACGAAACATATTCAAAGTTTACGAGTTGCAAATGTATCCAGTTTCAGATAAATATAAATATTATTATTATACAAATGGTCGATATGATCTGTAGGTCTTAAATTGACAACGCAGCGGCTTTGTGATCGCAGTGTAATAGTCGTAAGGTTTAATTCGCTGCGCGTATATTCCACCTTTATTCGTTACAAACGTGCACACGGCTCGGAGTCATCTATACAGGGTGGCCCAAAAAAAACGGAACGGGGCACTTCCCAAAATATAATACCACAATGTTTATGTTCATCGGATAGGGTGTCCTTTCCAATGAAAAACGATACCAAGAACAGTAATTTTGATCAGGTCGTTTTTGTTTAAGGACGCAGTGAGTGAGACCATGTCAGGTGCCGATTTATGTCGATTTCGACCTAGTCAATGCCAGTTTAACCGCACTCCTTGCCCGTAATACCATTCAGCGACCAGGCCCATTCTCTCAGCACACGGCTGAGTGCACACTAACAATAGTGCGCGATGCTCAACAATATGAACGGCAGTTCGTGCAATTCATCAAGCGCTGGCTCAATACAAATTGACAAAAAAGAGAACCTGACATGGTGTCACTCACAGGGCCCTAAAACAAACACTACACAACCAAATTAACTGTTTTTGGTATCGTTGTTCATTTGAAAAGACACTCTATCCGATGGACATAATACATGTGTGTTACTTTATTTTGGGAAGTGCCCCGTTCCGTTTTTTGGGGGCCACCCTGTATAACGCCTTCGGCGATGGCTAATACAGGCGCGGTGTTTGTTTGCACAGCGGATTTTGTACACGGTGCAATTGAATTGAATAGGGGCGGGGTAAACAATGGTGGAGCAGGGGGTTTCTTTCATCTTTCCACATTGATCAGGGCATTGGCTAATCTTGCTACAATCGCTCCATGGTATAATGTGCAATATCGCCACAAAGCGGCGAAACTACTATATTAGCAAGAGCACGATAGTGCACTGTATCTAATTTAATACAAGCAGAACAAAGTATGGGCGGGGGGGGGGGGGGGGGGGAGGGGGTAGAATGGATGGGGAAGGTATCTGCTCATTTAATATTATATACAATGGATGTATATATACGGCTATTATTCCCTTCAAGGGAATACAGTATATCATCGGGTTTCACAAGAATATGAAAAAGGTATAAGCGGCTTTAGGAGACACAAGGTTATATACGTCACGATAGTGCATTGTATCTAATTTAATACAAGCGGAACAAAATATGGGGAGGGGGGGGGGGGGTAGAATGGATGGGGAAGGTATCTGCTCATTTAGTATACAATGGATGTATATAATTATATAGACGGATATTATTCCCTTCAAGGGAATATATCATCGGTTTCACAAGAATATGACAAAAAGGTATAAGCGGGAAAACTTAATTTGAATAGGAAACGTTAAAGGTATGGTGACAAGAAAACTGCCTCAAAATTGGGTTTTACTGTATCTAAGGTAGATTTTCATGAAGATTACTAATACAAACATATTTTCCTCGTGGGAAAACCCGGTAAAATAAAAAAAATCAACTTGTAAATTCACTTTCGGAACCCCCGTAAAAAAACTGAGTCCCGGGCAAACAAAAAATGACGTCATCTTTGTGACGTCACCTGCAGGCAATCGCAGTTTAGCTCGGTCATAGACGTACACGCTGAGTGCAATACTTACGTTGACACAGAGATATTATTTCCATTTGTTTCAATATTTGCAAACATTTGTTCAGGTTTATATCTAGACGATATACACTCAGATGTGTAGCTGCATCCTGCTACAATTAATTTCTTAGCAATTCTTAAGCATTTTCAGTAAAACCTCAATTTACAAGCAAAAACGAGTTTGTTTTACAAGCAAGTCATAGGCTCTGCATGTAAACAATGCACATTCCTCCGCGTTGCGGTCTGCATGTGATGTCATGAATCGGGTGACATGTGCGCACATTCCCGCTCTGCTATAAATGACTTTTTTTAGGAGCATGGAACGCCGATGCGTAATAAAGCAAAACAGTTGCATGAAATTTACCTTTTTTTCCCAACTTAAGGATTTCTTTGAAAAAAAGAGTGTGGTATATCAATAAAGGCACATATTTAAAGCTATAAACCTGAATCAAAGCCGGGATTACACCCCTCCTTTAAGGAGACACAGGGATATACGTCTTGCAGGGGGGGGGGGGGGGGGGGGCAGCGGCGAATGTCCTATATTATCAAGAACACTAACGTATAACTTTGCATGCATGGTACTGAAACCGTCATGATTTGTTATACATTGGTCGGATGTATCATTGACCAGGGCCCCGACGGGTTGTGGGCGGGATTGAGTTGCCCGAGTCTATTTTGTCTTACTATTTATAATGATGGCTATGGGAATAGTATAGTTTATCGCCTTTCTTTCAAACAAACTCGCGGATTTCCGCGGGTACAGCTAGTAATATAATATTAAGGTATCGTGTTTTAATTTGATTTTCTAATGCAAGTTTAATAAAGTAAAATTTTAAATCATTATAATTTGTATTTGGGCAAGAGACCGCTTCTGTAATGTATGCAAATATTATGCGTATGACGTCAGACTTCCCGTTGGCAAGATCATTGGGCTAATTAGTAATAATAATTTCAAAGGGTGGGGCTAGTAAACCAGGGTCTAGGGTCCCATTTTGTTCTTGATATATTTGATGAGGGGGCATCCCTCAATAATCCCAGAAAGTCTTATCAAGGAGCAATTTCTAGTTTTCTGTCAATTCTGCTCCAAACTACGCATTTTCAGTGTATATCGATCATTGGGCTAATTAGTTATAATAATTTCAAAGAGTGGGGCTAGTAAACCAGGGTCTAGGGTCCCATTTTTTTCTTGATAGATTTGATGAGAGGGCATCCCTCAATAATCCCAGAAAGTCTTATCAAGGAGCAATTTCTAGTTTTCTGTCAATTCTGCTCCCAAACTACGCAATTTCAGTGTATATCGATCATTGGGCTAATTAGTTATTAAATTTAAAAGAGTGGGGCTAGTAAACCAGGGTCTAGGGTCCCATTTTTTTCTTGATAGATTTGATGAGGGGGCATCCCTCAATAATCCCAGAAAGTCTTATCAAGGAGCAATTTCAAGTTTTCTGTCAATTCTGCTCCCAAACTACGCATTTTTAGTGTACTATATGATCATTGGGCTAATTAGTTATAATAACTTCAAAGAGTGGGGCTAGTAAACCAGGGTCTAGGGTCCCATTTTTTTCTTGATAAATTTGATGAGGGGGCATCCCTCAATAATCCCAGAAAGTCTTATCAAGGAGCAATTTCTAGTTTTCTGTCAATTCGGCTCCCAAACTACGCCTTTTTAGTGTATATCGATCATTGGGCTAATTAGTTATAATAATTTCAAAGAGT
>JBAMJV010009449.1:0-31283 GCA_037951105.1 Echinarachnius parma
TAATGGTTTCAAGATGTCAAAATTAAACAACTTTTAAACAACCAAAAACGCTAAGCCGGTCCCTCTAACAACGTTGTTTAAAATTTTGAACAACCAAAACCTAAAGTAAGACCTCGTACCCACCTCCTGTCTCCTCATCTGTCTCTTCTCCATCTCTGCTTTGAACATCCCACCGTGAAGGCACCCTCTCCCGATGGGTGGTGAGTGGTTTGGCTCTGGGTTGGATCAGCCTCGCCAGTCCGACTGGTTTCTCTAGTTCCCTCTTCTTCCGCTCTTGTCTTTTCTTCGCCTCTTCAGCCATGGACAACTTCTCCATGGCAGACTGATCAAAGTAAAGTAAAGACATCGGGGTAACATGTATTGTGTGTATTCCATTGTTCTTTCTTACTACAGAGTTATGGGAAGGAAGAGTAGTTTACACGTATAGGTAGGTGCACAATAATGTAAGTCTATCATGTTTATATGTTCATTTCATCCAGATAAAAGAAAATAGGCCAACATGGACCGACGTGTGAGGATATAATTTGAACAGTTGCATTATGTAGTATATGTACCAATTGGGTCAGAAGAAGTACTTAAAAGATTTTAACTCGATAAGTTAGATCAGTCTAAAAGTCTCGCTTTCTTCTTTATATTTTCTCTTCTCTTGGCAAGTGTCAGCCTCTCCATAGCAGAATGATGAAAGTTAAGAAAATACAGTTAATTAAACTCCATTTCTTCTATTCAATCAGAATGTTCAACTTTTTTAATTGGACACGCAATACTTGTGCACATGGCAACATTTCGTTTGCCCTCTAATTGTATACCACATTTTGATGCTTGGCATTAATCCATGCCATGGTGGTAACATGCGTTACAGCCACAGTGGAATTATTAGAGTAATATATTCTGATAAACGGTTCTTATACAGCGAACAACACACCATGATATGGTCTGTATGCACATACTTAGGAAAACAAAATACATATAACATATATGAGAGGATATGATAAATAAATAGACATATTAAAGGCAGAAAGAACAATGAAAGACTTATACAGGGCGTATCAAAAAAAGCGTTACACTTTTGAAAAATCTGTCAAAATTACATTTAAAAATATTTTGAAGATTTTTTCATGTCGATATATGCCCAATGGTCTCATCTATCAAGTGCCACTAACAAAGCAAATTTTCATTCAGGCTTGGGCGAACACTGACTGTTTTGTCTTGAGTGTGAAAAATGACTTGCGCCAAATTGAAAGAAGAGGGAAAATTAAACCAGCAGTCCGAATAAGTACTCCCATTCAAATAAATTGCTCTTTGCCAGATAAATCGTAGACCAAGACCAAGACCAGTGGTTGAGAATCCGGTAAGCAGGGGGGGGGGGGGGGTGGGGGGTGGGGGATGGGGGCGGTGGTAGTCGTAGAAAATGTTCGCAGGCGATACAGCGAATTTTTGCATTTTCGAGACCGAGGCCAGGTCCGGCCACAAGACCAAGTGGTTTAGAATCCTGTAAGCGAGGGCGGGGGGGGGGGGGGGGGGGGGGTGGTTGTCGTGGAAAATTTGACATTTTCGAGGCCGGGACCACATTTTTTCACACTTTTCGAGGTCGAGACAGACCATCGAAAATGACGGTCGAGACCATTGACATTTGGTCTCAAGAACAGTTAAAATTTAATATGGGGGGGGGTTAAACCCCCCAAAATTGTTTGGTCTAAGGGGGGGTGACCCCTCCCCCCTGGGTACGCCTATGATCATAACATAATCCTAAATTTATGCAAAGGAGCAATTTGTTTTAATGGTAGTACTTATACGGACTGGTGGTTTAATTTCCTCTTCTTTCAATTTGGCGCAAGCCATTTTTCACACTCTTGACAAAAACAGTCAGTGTTCGCCCAAGCGTGAACGAAAATTTGTTTTGTTAGTGGCACTTGATAGATAAGACGATTGGGCATCTATCGACATGAACAAATCTTCAAAATATTTGAAGTGTAATTTTGACAGATTTTCAAAAGTGTAACGCTTTTTTTTATACGCCCTGTACAAGTGGCGAACAATAATTGTAACATGAGTACGCGTTTAAATTGGACTTAGCTTTTAAAAGTATCAACTTGATTGAATTTCTGATGCTCCTAATGCCAATTTCGTTTTTGTGTTAAATGTGGGGCATACTAAGAGAGGCATACTAGACTGAAAACGAACATTCTGGCATGTTGTCCTTGTGGTAATTGACATACC
Organism: Echinarachnius parma; assembly: GCA_037951105.1. NCBI lineage: Eukaryota > Metazoa > Echinodermata > Echinoidea > Clypeasteroida > Echinarachniidae > Echinarachnius > Echinarachnius parma. The sequence continues at coordinate 2,218 of JBAMJV010009449.1, forward strand.
TTAAGCTTTTCATCTGCATCCTTCCTCTCCTCCTCTAGCTCCCGCAACCGCTCCCTCTCCGTCTCCAGCTGTCTGGCCTGCTCCTGCCTCTGTTGAGCTAGCTCCTCGCTCCTCTGCTCCAGGTGTTCTCTCTTCTCCTGTTCCTGATGGAGCAATTCTTCCTGCTCCTTACTTAGCTTCTCCAGGAGCTCCCGTCGCTCCATCTCCTCATTTAAGATTCTATAGTTTTGTTAAACAATACATTATACAATTAGCAAGTTTGTTATGAAAGAAAATTGTCCCTTTGTCGGAATTTGTATAAGTAAAAACCAGCGGGCGTTTATTTCATGTATAAGACTAGAGATACTAATAATTATATATTTTCGATTAATATAGCACCTAGTATAATTTATCATCATCTCTTAACGCTTTACAATTACTGTATAGATCCATATTTATTTATAAATAAATAGGCGAGCGCTCCAGGTGTCGGAAAATGTTAGGCCTACAAATCATGTATTTTTCTTATGCAGTTTTTCTTTTGCGACAGTATCATGCACAGGGGCCTTGAAAAGAGGGTAAGGTAAAATTTAATATTTGAAGTAGTGTTCTGGTCTGCTCTTTGAACAGATCACCCCTGGATCGAGAACCTAGATTGTGTCTATCGGATGGTGGCGATAAAGTTCGTACCCAGATAGTAATCACAATTGATTGCAAGCGTATGTTACAACCAAATAGATGGTATGACGACTGTGTTCACATACCTTGCCTGTACCTCACGAACAATCTCCTCATCCCTCTTGGCCTGCCTCTCTGCGTCCAGCAGTAACTCCAATTCCTGGACGGAATCCTTCAGCTCAGTTAGTCTCTCCTCATTGGCTTCCTTGAGGCGTTCCTCGATTTCAGCCTTCTTCGTCGCATCCTCGTAGGCCTGCAAAATTGCGTATTCATAAATTTAAAAACTCCTGCTTCCTTGCTTGCTTGATAGCTTTTCTCTACGCGCCCTTTAATTGATTCATGCATATTTAACTAAAGAAGATTTAGAACTAGTTGTAAAATCATTCATAAATACAAATACATAAACGCAAAATGTGTACATACATGCGAATACTACTACAAATAATAATATATAGCGCAAAATAGTCACTGTGACATCAAATAAACACATGCATCATAAAATATAACATACATACAAATTAGACAGGAAAATATAAATTAAAATGCAGTTTATTTCACAAATGTATTTAATGCTTCACAAAACAATCTGAATATATGAGCTGAGATAAAGAGAACGACAATATTAGCAATTAACTTGAGGATAAAGGCGGTCTCAATGTGGAAGTAGAAAAACATACACAATTTACTCTTAAGTAAAATTATGTTATGTTTAATTCTACAAAGCTCGACCTTCAAAAAGTATCCGGGAATTGGCACATGATAAGACACAAGGTTTTATGTATGATACAGGAATGTTTCATTATGTGTATTGTTCCATTAATCAACATTAATAGTCTATGAACAATATGTTACAATTGTATGCGTATTTTTCGTAAATTAAGATGTTAGGGTTAGGGTTAAATAGTGAACTAGATGTACCTTCTTCAGCTCTTCAAGCTCTCTGGCAAATTCTGCCCTTTCCTCCTCTTCATTCCGCCTCCTCTCCTCCTCTTCCTTTTGCCTTTCAGCCAGCTTGGCTGTCTCTGCCTCGGCTCGTCTCTCCGATTCCTCTTGAGCCTGTAGTATGTATAGTAATAACGATATTATATCCATAACGATGAGAAAACGAATTACTTATTCAATAAATGATACACACTCATGGACTCAGAAAGACTATAATAAATTACGTAAGTGAAATTGTTATTACAAGTATATATGTGAATAGACCGGAAGATAATAGTCTTAACAATCGTTTACGAAACGAATTGTTGTTCTGATACAAAAGATCTTATGAGCAGTGTCGTGATGACAGGCAACTAATGTACATCTAATACGCATAAACAGTAGATGATCGATATTATATCCATAACGATGAGAAAACTTATTATTTATTCAATAAATGATACCCAACCATGGACTCATACAAAAAACAGTTATCAATTAGGTAAGTGAAATTATTATCAACTCTTAAAGGCATATATGCGTGGGTTATTAGACGCGTGGATCCATCTTGCGCACTTTTACGCACGGTACGTAATCCCCATTGGCTCAGTTATAAGTAGCGATCGCAAACTGTCCCACTTCCGAATACCCGAGTCAAAAATGCATCAAAAATAGTCGCGTTCGGAATGTTTGTACTAGTCGAATGGAGATCCATCAGAGATGTTTACGAGCGAAAATATCACGTAACACGCTTAACCGCAACCGACTTCAAAGTGCCGCTGTTTGATGCCTAGGTGATAGCGTGAGAAATTTGTTTGCTGCATGCAATTTCATAAGGCCTTTGTTCAGATATTTCGAAGCACCTCTCTTCGATCAATCCAACACATATCGTGAGTTTACCTCTAGAGATTACGGTGGAGTCGAGTTGGAATTTGCTGACTACCCTTTACAACCCACGCATATATGCCTTTAATAAATGAGTACGTGAATGGACCGGAAGATTTTAGTCCTAACAACCGTTTAAAAAACTAATTGTTGTTCTTTAATACACCAAAATAGTACTTTCTGATGAGAATGATCGTAATGAAAGGCAACTAATGTACATGTAATAAGCATAAGCAGTAGACGATCAATTGCAAGTATGTTGACACACTTACAGCTTTGAGAGCATCTATCTCTTTCTGTGTCCTTTCTCGCTCCTCAGTCTCCCGCCTCCTGTTCGCCCTCTCCTCCTCCTCCTGGGCCATGCGGAGTGCCAGCTCCTCAGCCGCCTTCCGCGACGCCTCATCTCGAGCCTGCACAGTACAAATTGGAAATTAATTATACAATGACATTAATCTATTCAGAACTTAGCTCAGGCTTAGGTTCATGGATATTGCATGCTATTGTAGAACACAAAATAAATAGTCTTAAACGGGTTAGAGGCAGCGGCTGCCCATGATAATGCCTCATATCAATGTTTTCTTTGGTAGAAGACATCATTTTCATCCTTGTCTACGATCATCACGACTATGATACTTCTCCAATTAGTGTCCATAATGTTACTCCGGATTTATGGAGATATATTATAATCATATGTCCAACACACGTCCCGATTCATACACAATAATGGTATTATTATTGTAATACAAAACAATTATGACAATGTGATATTGTGTTTCATGAAAAAAAATACATTTTCAAGCATCCTGTACTTTTTTATATAATGTTTCTGTATGAGTAAAATAAACTTTTGTACCCCTTTCAATCTCTCCATCTATTCCTCTGTTCTAGCTTTCTCCTTCTATTTTTCTCCTCCTCGTTCTCCTTGGCGATCCTCCAAGCCATCTCCTCCTCGGCCTTTCGAGTGGTTTTCATCTCGGGCCTATATATTATAATATGACTTACTGCTCTGAGTGCATCTATTTCCTCCTGTGTCTTTGCTTTCTCCTCCATCTCTCTCCTCCTGTTCTCCTCCTCCTCTTTCTCCTTGACGATCCTCCGAGCTAGCTCCTCCTCGGCCATTCTTGCTGCTTCATCTCGAGCCTACGATAACAACATTTATAAGAACAGTAATCAGTCATGATGATAGAAATGTATATTAGTAGGAAATATTTTCCATTGAGAGGGAGACATATAATCGATTAAAATAATATCACATGGGAAATTGAGAGACGTCATACAAACATGTGGCAAGTGTACAAGTCTTTCCCTTAATTGACGTGCGGTAGGCATCGCCATAAATACTCTCGCAAACAAAATATCGCTTGTTGTTCGGATCTGAAACCGGTAGAAGTTTAAGAGACTGGTTCCATACCGCGAGGAGCCACCTCCCCCCTTGCTGTAAAACATCATGAAAGCATGTTTATGTTATCACACCTCATCTGACATAGAGTGGCATGATTCTAAAAATCCTGCAGTAGAAATAAAATTCGGATCTACCTGTTCAGGTGAATAATTATTGCAATCAATATTTTAACTGAAGACTCTCGATAAGATCAACTTTAGGCAAACCACTTGTATAGTATACTGCCCTAATCTGAGAAATGGGAGCAACTGACAATTGGTAGTTTTCTTGTAAATGAGGATTTTTATGATATTTGTGCAGTTACTTCCTTTTGACCTATCAATTTCTCATAAATGGATTGTCAGGTGACGTTAATGTGTTCACATGATTGTGTAGAGCATATATCACTTACCCCAAAACAAGTAAAAAGACTGACCCATACAATTGTCAGTTGCTTCCTTTTGTCAGATAAGGGCAGTATAGGTTCAACAGACTTTGTTTTTAAGGGTTCCAATTTTGTAACCCTAACCTGTAGCATACATTTCTTTGTTTACCCCTCTTTCTGCATGATAACTTACTGATTTCAAGGCGTCAATTTCCTCCTGTGTCTTTGCTTTCTCCTCCTCCTCCTCTTTCTCCTTGGCGATCCTCCGAGCTAGCTCCTCCTCGGCCATTCGAGCGGCTTCGTCTCGAGCCTAAATATTATAATAACATCAATGAAATGTATTTTTTCCTTTGCATAGCGAATCCACGCATTTGAAATGAAATTAACGTTTAGTACATTTTTTGAAATCACATGAATGAATTTTCACCGGAAGCTTAATATTTTATTTGTACGAAATAAAATATTAATTGAGAAAATGGACTCAAATTAAAAAGATTAACCGTTTGTCTCGCGAGGTAAACAATCACACCATCAATTCGCAAGATAAACGTGTAACTTCTTCATTGCCATGATTGTATTTAACTTCTATATTGTATTCCATCCGTGATGGAGAATATCTTACGTAAAGGGGATGATGTCACCTCAACATATAATTATATTATATCAGTGAAGGACATGAAGCATTATTTCCATTTCTGATGTTCAGAAACATAACATAAAGTTATACTAATATTGTTTTACTTGATGTAGATGTAGGATCAACTGATAAGATGAAATTAAAATGTCAACTTCATATAACATATGAAATGTTTTTCATACTTATTGACTTACTGCTTTGAGTGCATCTATTTCCTCCTGTGTCTTTGCTTTCTCCTCCATCTCCCTCCTCCTGTTCTCCTCCTCCTCTTTCTCCTTGACGATCCTCCGAGCTAGCTCCTCCTCGGCCATTCTTGCTGCTTCATCTCGGGCCTATACCAATATAACAATGGATTATGTTGACCAATAAATTATAAATAATGATGGAATTGACTTGGAATAACAATAATGCTCATCATATAGTGTTGTAACAATCTTATGAATAGTGCTAATGTTGATAATGGCAGGTACTGATACTGCGCAAACTTGCATTATCGTAACTTCATCATTTTCATCTATGATTATGAAGTCTGATATTTTCCTTCCAAATTCCAGGTAGTTTGTAATTAAATGAGATAAATAGTTTCTTCTCAAATATCCAATCCACTTTACATGTATATCTTATAATGACTAAACAGTATTATTTCATAGTCAATAGGCAAAATCAAAACCACTAAACACTTAAACTTTCACGATGCCCACTTTCAAACCCTACCTTTTAGCACACACAGAGGAAAGTTGTGAGGTATGCAATAGCCACTCCCTAAAGTAAGGGATGTTATGTCAAAAATCAAAAACGATACTTCTGGAAGACAAAGGATGTCAAATACCAAAGCAAATCAAACCATATGTCTAACTTACTGCTCTGAGTGCATCTATTTCCTCCTGTGTCTTTGCTCTTTCCTCCATCTCTCTCTTTCTGTTCTCTTCCTCCTCTCTCTCCTTCGCCATCCTCATGGCTAGTTCTTCATCTGCCCTCTGCGCCGCTTCATCTCTTGCCTGTCATGTGATAAATAATTGATTTGAATTTTTAAAAGGTTATCTTTTATCTTTTATATAATGACCACTGTCAGATTTGTGTATAACAGTGAGTGATGAATGATATTTTATATTAAGTTGTTACATGCAGGTCATTTCTTATTTTTAAAAAATATACACTTTTATTATAAAAACTTATATAATGTTATTTTGTAGACTTGATACATATATGTGTGTATGTGTGTGATAGTTTGTTCGTTGTGTACGTTTGTTTGTTTGTTTTCCCCTTTACCAAAAACACGTAAAGCAGTTAATTCAAGAATATAGTCAAATGGGGAATTTGCTAAATTCTGCGTTGATCCATCTTGAGAAGGCACTGTGCTTTTATACTGTTTTTTTTTTGTCGTCTGTAAGCTCCTGAGTTTGTTCAAACTCTTCTTCCTTCACTCTCCTTATTGCTCATTTACTTCTCTAAACTACTGTTCAGTTTACCTTTCGTGATTAAAACGTATAATTTCCACAAATCCAAACTAAGACTTACTAAATGAAGTATGCATTTAGACAAAATAGAGACAACTGACCAGAAAGGAATTAAATAAATTCAAATTTGCCAATTAAATTGCGCTTCACTGAAATTCAAGCCGGACACTGTTCGAATTCTTAAAGACTAAGCTGCAAAGACCATAGTATGTGTTTCTTCCCCTGTTCCTCATCATCTTTATATGTTGCATACTTAACCTATCCATCCCCTCCCGCCCACACACTAAGTTTAAACCCTCATTCCCCCTCCATCAATTTATCCCTTCATGATCATGCAAAATAGAGGGTAGTTATAATGTTAAGGTGTTTAAATGAAGTGCATGCTTACCCTTTCCATCTCCTGTAGGCGTAGCATCAGTCTCTCATTATCCTCCATCTATTGGATCCTTAGCCTATCCCCCCGCCGACCCACATTAAACCACTCACTCTCCCTCCGTGGTATTTAAGCACAAAGCATGCACAAGAGAGTCAGTTATATGTTGAAGTGTTTAAATGAAGTTTATGTTTACCCTTTCCATCTCCTGTAGGCAATATAGGTTCAACAGACTTTGTGTGTAAGGGTTCCAATTTTGTAACCCTATCATGTAGCATACATTTCTTTGTTTACCCCTCTTATCTTCGTGATAACTTACTGATTTCAAGGCGTCTATTTCCTCCTGTGTCTTTGCTTTCTCCACCATCTCCCTCCTCCTGTTCTCCTCCTCCTCTTTCTCCTTGGCAATCCTCCTAGCTAGCTCCTCCTCGGCCATTCTTGCAGCTTCATCTCGGGCCTATACAAACGTAAAAGGGATTATATTGACCAATAATACTAGTAAAAATGATATAATTTACTTTAATTGGAATAACAATAGTGCTAATTATATTACAAAGTTTTGTCATAATCATATTAATAGTGCTACTGTTAATAATGGCATGTACTTATAATGCGCAAACTTGCATATCGTAACTTTATCATTTTCATCTATGAGAAAACAAATTATGAAGTCTGATATTTGCCTCCCAAATTCCAGGTAGTTTGTACTCAAATGAGATAAATATTTTCTTCTTAAATTTCCAATCCACTTTACATGTATATCTTATAATGATTAAAGAGTATTATTTCATAGTCAATAGGCAAAATCAAAACCACTAAACACTTAAACTTTCACGATGCCCACTTTCAAACCCTACCTTTTAGCACACACAGAGGAAAGTTGTGAGGTATGCAATAGCCACTCCCTAAAGTAAGGGATGTTATGTCAAAAATCAAAAACGATACTTCTGGAAGACAAAGGATGTCAAATACCAAAGCAAATCAAACCATATGTCTAACTTACTGCTCTGAGTGCATCTATTTCCTCCTGTGTCTTTGCTCTTTCCTCCATCTCCCTCTTCTTGTTCTCTTCCTCCTCTCTCTCCTTCGCCATCCTCATGGCTAGTTCTTCATCTGCCCTCTGCGCCGCTTCATCTCTTGCCTGTCGTGTGATAAATAATTGATTTGATTTAAAAGGTTATTCTTTTATATAATGACCACTGTCAGATTTGTGTATAACAGTGAGTGATGAATTATATTTTATATTAAGTTGTTACATGCAGGTCATTTCTTATTTTTAAAAAATATACACTTTTATTATAAAACTTATATAATGTTATTTTGTAGACTTTATACATATATGTGTGTATGTGTGTGATAGTTTGTTCGTTGTGTCCGTTTGTTTGTTTGTTTTCCTCTTTACCAAAAACACGTAAAGCAGTTAATTCAAGAATATAGTCAAATGGGGAATTTGCTCAATTCTGCGTTGATCCATCTTGAGAAGGCACTGTGCTTTTATACTGTTTTTTTGTCGTTTGTAAGCTCCTGAGTTTGTTCAAACTCTTCTTCCTTCACTCTCCTTATTGCTCATTTACTTCTCTAAACTACTGTTCAGTTTACCTTTCGTGATTAAAACGTATAATTTCCACAAATCCAAACTAAGACTTACTAAATGAAGTATGCATTTAGACAAAATAGAGACAACTGACCAGAAAGGAATTAAATAAATTCAAATTTGCCAATTAAATTGCGCTTCACTGAAATTCAAGCCGGACACTGTTCGAATTCTTAAAGACTAAGCTGCAAAGACCATTAATGTATTTGTTTCTTCCCCTGTTCCTCATCATCTTTATTTGTTGCATACTTAACCTATCCATCCCCTCCCGCCCACAAACTAAGTTTAAACCCTCATTCCCCCTCCATCAATTTATCCCTTCATGATCATGCAAAAAAGAGGGTAGTTATAATGTTAAGGTGTTTAAAGGAAGTTCATACTCAACCTTTCCATCTCCGGTAGGCGTAGCATCTGTCTCTCATTCTCCTCCATCTGTTGGATCCTTAGCCTATCACCCCCGCCGACCCACATATATTAAACCACTCACCATGCTCACTCTCCCTCCGTGGTATTTAAGCACAAAGCATGCACAAGAGAGTCAGTTATATGTTGAAGTGTTTAAATGAAGTTGATGCTAACCCTTTCCATCTCCTGCAGGCGTAGCCTCTGTCTCTCATTCTCCTCCATCTGTAGTCTCCTGAGCCTATCAACCTCCTCCGCCTCCTCCCTCTTCTGTCTCCGCTCTGCCCTCCTCCGCTCCAGGGCCATCACGTGAGGCGACTGACCACTCTCCATCCGTCTCCGCACATTCTCTATGGCTGCAGTCAAGATAGTAAAAAGTATTCTTTATTAAAACCTATTTAAGGTTTTTTTAATAGTGATATTTGAACCTTCAATCATACACCAATATTATTGGATTATTCTGGGTGATGTATGAACGTTTTTAAAAGGAAATGAACAACGTTCCTTTCTTATGACACTTTCGCCCATCATTAAGAATAATGTTACGATGATATTGGTATATAAATTAATTCTCAAATATCGTTTGGGGGAAAATCACATCACTTCAATAAAATTAGCTTCTACGAATCTGGAAGAGAACGGGTTAATTACCGGTTAGCCACTCCTGTCTGGTCTTGGGGTCCGATGCACTCATCTCATATCTCCTCTTGGTAACATGTTGAGACATGTCCTCAGAGTGCAGCACAAACATATTCCTGTAAGCCCCCTGGTCTGGGATTATCTGAAATAAAGACATGAATGTTTTAAACATGTTCTTAAGATTTGGATTACAATCCATTATTTGGGAGAAACACACAATAGTTTACAGCTCATGTGAACTACCTTCTTCATTTAGACGAATTATAATTATATTGCTATTAACATTGCACAATTGCTATATCACTAAACTCTATACTGGTTTTAGCCGAGCTGCCCTAATAAGGAACCCCAAGCAATCAACGAGTTGAGAGCCGCAAATGTTGATTAAACAGTTCTGTTGCGTGCATCAAAACATACATAAATCCATCAAAATGTGGACACACTGCGTAGTGTTCCCAAAATACTTATTTACCAAATGCTTTCGGTTATACAGTCAAAACATACACACAAAGCTTATTCAATGACTGTACACAAACAGGGTGCATTTGACTGGAATAATATCACAAACATTTTGTAAAGGCACTCCTAAACATAACATAACACCTCAGAATTGAGATTTGTTAAGGTTTGAATACCCTTTGGTATGTAAATTCCCTTTTTCGGGCAGGTACAGGTACAGGTGGAGTTAATCAGGCTTGAAGTACACACTAAATTGCAATGTCTGATGCAATACATAGATCATGTACGATGTATGTGTCCAGTGAGAACATGTAGACATTTTATCCCCAAAAGACCAAAACGTGTAATGTGTTTTCTAAATAGGCGCTGCAAAATTGTGAAAGAATAAAGACACCATCAATTTCACGTGACTGGCAGCTGTAGATAAATATTGAGATTTGAAACAAAATTGTTTTACATGTATTACACAGAATAATTATCTATATAATTTGATAATACAATTTATTGAAGAGATTTTCTAAATTATTGGTTGCCATGGTAAAGTAAATACACATTGCAAGATGTTTTTGATAGCACCATGTATACAGTATTAGTTTATTGGAGGGAGAGGTGGGGTGGTAAGAATAAATGAGGGGATCCAAAATATCTTAAATTGCTTTTCCTTCAAACATGATTTCATGTATGTTACCTCTGCTTTCCATGAAGTGTCTATGTGAATATCTCCCTTCTGCTCTCTCAGGGATTTGTCCACATAGTACGCCATACTTCCAGGTTTCAGGATGAACCAACGATCCTTCCAGTTCGTCATTTTGTGGCCTTTCTTTTTAATTTGACCCTAAACAAATTAATCCAAGACAATAAAAAAACATTGCACATTTTAATATATTAAATTCATGAAACATTTATTTTTTAATACACATACTTCGCCATACTACCAGGTTTAAAGATGCGCCAAAAGTCCTTCCAGTTCGTCATTTACAGACCGTTTTTTATGGGACCCTATACACACAATAAATGCTATCAATAACATTACACATTTGAAAGTAATAAACGAATTGAATATTCAATAGAAGATAATAGTACTAATAGCTCTTATATCAAATAGTACCATAAATACAAAACACCGTGGTCACCGTTTATGGGTGAGTATGAATGGGTGAGTACATTCATGTAATTATCATTGTGATTAAATCGCACAATTGATTTTTCGTATAATTATATTGACGATTGTGTGGATAAACAAGATCACTATACAATGAGGTCATACAATGACATGGCCTTTGACGTTACGGTAAATGTATATTATGTGTGTGTACAAGGCCGAGGACAAAACACGTAATACAAATATTGACATTGAAGTCAAGACAAGAATCAACATGAGGTTGTTAACTCTCAAAACAAAAGCCGTGTGATCACCGTCTTCATACAGAACCAAAATCAGTGATGGTACCTTCTTTTAGAGTAGTCGTGTATCCTGTGGTTTCACTCCTTGCTTTTACACGCAATGTTCCATCGACATATTCTTACTCTACCTCTTTTCTATGTGGCTATATATAGTTATATACCCATACTAAGTGTCACCTAACAGTGGCATTTTAATGAGTTTCAGACAGTCAAAACCAATATGAAATCGCATTTAATACTAACATATCATTTTGCTTAATTGGTTTCATTACTAGACGAACTACTTGAGAGCAAAGTGTACATTTTGTCATTATACCTAAATACTATCACTAACATATGGATGATAAGGTAGTAATGCATAATCTTAACTGTCTTTCATACAACACGCATCTAAGACACTCATAAACAGTATTATCATATTTGAAAGAAAAAATGTATGCATAATCATATTTAGCCTACTTATATAAAGCAATAAAGACCATGCTTATACATGAGAATCATATGTATTGTATACCGTCTACTTCAAACAGGATGTAAATAATACCTTTGATTGGCATACTGTTTTCCTGTATCCTGTTCTGATGACGTCATGGTCAACTTATTTCCTGGTCTTACGTAGTTTGCTTGATGTACATCATTCTTGATTGATATTAATGTTTAATTATTATCAACAGGTCAAAGTATTGAAGTGACATCAAGGGAAACATGGGTAAGTTCACTTCACTGTAATAGTGGTAACTGTCCCCTTCTCAGATGAATGTATGTATGTGGTACAACATCAATATAACCATTAACCTATTGCCTATGTTAACCTGGTTGGCCGGTATTACCTATGTATGCTATTGTAAGATCTACAAGGGAAGATGTTATGGTTATAACCTGTACAATCCATCTGATATATGAGTACTGTCAACATTGCATGCCGTTACTTCCTCTTGTCGAGTCGAACCAGGTGGATGTTGGTTAAAGGTACCGTTGACTATTGGTATTTCCCGAAGTGCCCCCCCCCCCCCCCGATATTTGTTTGTGAGATAATACAAAACTGACTGTCAAATTTGAAAGAACATACGATTTTAATGATAGAATAAACTTTATTTGATACAAATCGGTTCAGAAACGGCTGAAATATCCATAAACATATATTATTCAAAAGTTCTTCACCAGGGCATATTTTGACTTTTTAGAAAACAAATTTAAAATACTTTGAAAACAATCTGAATAGGTTTTTAAAAAGTTGTTGATATCTCTATTGAATCATTATTTCAACAAAACATTAAATGCACAATTTTGTATGAAAAATGGCTCAAACACTTTTTTATAGAGCGCCTTCTTTGAGTTGTAACGGCTCTTTTTGAATGATAACAGGGGTTTTAATCAGTCGTTTGGAATTATGTATACTTTTCGAGCATGGTGGAGTTATAACTATTATTTTGTACCGTAATGGTTCAGGTTTTGGTTACTAAAGTTAAGTTTTACCAATACTCAACTATCCCTTTAATTACTTGATTCAGTTAGAATCCTTGATTAGTAGACATCCCTTCACGGGGCTACCGAAAAAACGTAGCGGTACTAACCGCTGAGCTCGCCATTAGAGATTTTCAAAGTGATATTTGACACTTCAATCATACACCAATATCATATCACAATTCTTCTGAATTATATAGGATAGTTTCATTTTTTTAATACGGTTTGCTATATGAAATGATATTACTTATGAAAACGAAAATGAACCCACTGTCTATTGGTTTCGACTACAATCGAAAAATATTCTCGAAATGTTTTTCATTCAGTCATAAATATTGCAAAAAGAAGGGAGACATTTGCAAACTCAAAACCCATTTGTTTATTTTGTTACCATAGGCCAAGCAGCAAGGTACAAGGTAAATGTTTAGTCATAGGCGTACGGGCACAATGTCGTGGGGAGAAAATAGGTCTTTTGCCCAAAAACCATAATTCCCGTGTTCACCAGACAAGCAAACAAAAATCCCCAGCGTCCCCAAAAGGAAACGATTCTCCCGAAGATCATTATAGGGGTTAAAATTATTGGTGAACGTCCTCCCCCTTGCCTCCGTAGTGTTGTCAATAATCCTCAATGCGCTCCAATGCATTGACAATAGTTAAAGTACTCTAGGAATAGGTGAAATTTAAAGGGGACCACCAGGCAAAGAACAACGCATAATTATATGTTTTGGTACCGATTTCTGATGTCAAATAGATACCCGGCATTTTGCAAAGGGTCGTGTAATTCATAAAAAAGCAATTAATTTCCACCACTTACGGAACCACTACTATTTCCTGGCTCCGTACGGGCCAAACATTTGCTATTCACGCGTACGTTTAGAGACAATAGAATCCCGGGCGATTTGTTCGCTCTGGACAAAGTAGTATCATACATGCAGATCGTTGAACGCATGCTTTGGAATGGTGATGTGTTTTCCAGGGTGGTGGTACCCTTTAATTGCTTTCATGAATACACTACACATTCTACTCACTCCCGCTCTACTATCATATAACAACTCTCAATCGTGCTTGCTTCCACTTCAATTGATAGTGGTACTTCACTGAAGAGGAAACTACCCAGTTGATGTAAATTGTAAATCATTCTTATAACACAAGACTCTTAAGAGGATATGAAGAGCTCACTTCCAAATGGCGCTAAATCCACTTTCCATAAAAATTTAGTTAACGATATATCTACATGTATAATCTAAGATATCTAGGAATCCACATTTTACGACAAATAACTCACTCAAAATCAAAATATAGAAAGTTAAAATTTCATATTCCCATAGGCACGTGTACAAAGTGGGACAAAGAAACCTGTTTATGTATTGTGTACATTACGGGAATAATTCATTTTTAATCGCACTCTAACGCTATCAGTCGTAAAATCAAATAGGTTGACACTGGCTCGTTTCAAAACTAACATCCTGGACCTGTATAGACCGTGTGAAATTATTATTTTAGCTCTCACTGTACGATAAAATAATGACATTACGATTAGCGATCAAGATATGTTACATGAATGTGATCTGCCCCACCCTTTCTCTTTCCGTATTCTCTTTCTTCATGATAACGCGTAATATCTCAGCAATGCAATCATTACTTTCTTGCCATGACTACCCTGATAATTGTCAGCTCTTTATTACTTGATGCAGTGCGTGTGTTTTACAGTACAAAAAGCAACACAGAAACTATGTGGCATTTGCAAATTCATTGTTTTCATCTACACAACTTAAAACTATAGTAAACTAGGGGGGTTTCACAAAGATCCGAAGTCAAACTTCACCTTTAGTTGGACTTATGGAAAGCCATATGTAGCTTCGGAATTAAACATATCCTAGAGGCCAAATGCAAATATAACTTTCCACAAGATTTATTACATCGATAACTTGATTCCTCTTTGATAAAGAAAATGTTTAAAATTGCAAGCCTGTTGAAATAACTTATTTAAACATTTTACAAGGAAACTAATGACTTTCCATAATTTTAAGTCCAACTTAGTCATGTTAGTGTTAAATTCGACTTGGAATCTTTGTGAAACACCCCCAGACCCCACTTCCAGATGGCACCTATACTCCTGCCCAAATGATATAACAGTAACAACTCTCTCTCTGAACCAACTCAAGTTAAAGCTGCTGAGGAGATTGCAGGATAATCAACGTATACCAAGTGTCCTATACTGTAACCAAGTACCAAGTTTTACCGGTAAACATAACATAACATAATAGTAGAACGAATCTGCTCACCATCTTCTCGACTTCCTCCACGATGGCATTGTGCACCTCCTTGATACCTTCCACGATGCACATCTTGTCGACCCCCTCCGTGTAATGGCTCTCGAAGAACAGCAGGCAGCTCATGAACTGCAGATCCTTCAACAGTGCCGCCGCCTTGAACTGAAAATCCTCCGAGCTCCACTTTGTTCCCATAGCAACCACGAGCTTCTCAAACATAATCGTAGCTTCCTGCGTTTGAGGGAAAAAAAGAAATAGTGCAAATTATATAAATCAATACAAATTGGAACAAAGGGATTTATAATTGTTTATATTTTAGCGCTGTTTGTTAATCGTTTGTAATGATATACTCTTAGTATAATTGCATTATTATTTTATCCAATTTGCACATCTTACGAACAGTAGCGTGGGCTTACTGATGGTTACTGAAGGGAGCACACTACTTATTGAGGGCGCACTCTATATTATGTATCTATTTTTGTACAATTTTGTTCTATTGTTTTTGCAAAAAAGGGGCATGATTCCCCCCCCCCCCCCCCCCCCTTCACACGTACTTAGCACTGTACCTGTTTTTGTTGATACATTTATGTTACCAGGACATCATACATACACGTACGACTAAAGACAATCAACTCAAAAAATGAATGGAATTGTCTTTTTAAAAAAAAACAGATTTCAATTACTACTATTTATAAATAGAACAGTTACTTACATGTGAATCCATAACGACAGGCAAGATGACTGGTACAGCAAAGAAGTTGAATGGTTAGTTACCTGTAAATCTATAACGCGGGCAAGATGCCTGGTACAGCAAAGAAGTTGAATGGTTAGTTACCTGTAAATCCATAACGACAGGCAAGATGCCTGGTACAGCAAAGAAGTTGAATGGTTAGTTACCTGTAAATCCATAACGACAGGCAAGATGCCTGGTACAGCAAAGAAGTTGAATGGTTAGTTACCTGTAAATCCATAACGACAGGCAAGATGCCTGGTACAGCAAAGAAGTTGAATGGTTAGTTACCTGTAATTCCATAACGCGGGCAATATGCTTGGTACAGCAAAGAAGTTGAATGGTTAGTTACCTGTAAATCCATAACGACAGGCAAGATGCCTGGTACAGCAAAGAAGTTGAATGATTAGTTACCTGTAAATCCATAACGACAGGCAAGATGCCTGGTACAGCAAAGAAGTTGAATGGTTAGTTACCTGTAAATCCATAACGACAGGCAAGATGCCTGGTACAGCAAAGAAGTTGAATGGTTAGTTACCTGTAAATCCATAACGACAGGCAAGATGCCTGGTACAGCAAAGAAGTTGAATGATTAGTTACCTGTAAATCCATAACGACAGGCAAGATGCCTGGTACAGCAAAGAAGTTGAATGATTAGTTACCTGTAAATCCATAACGACAGGCAAGATGCCTGGTACAGCAAAGAAGTTGAATGGTTAGTTACCTGTAAATCCATAACGACAGGAAAGATGCCTGGTACAGCAAAGAAGTTGAATGGTTAGTTACCTGTAAATCCATAACGACAGGCAAGATGCCTGGTACAGCAAAGAAGTTGAATGGTTAGTTACCTGTAAATCCATAACGACAGGCAAGATGCCTGGTACAGCAAAGAAGTTGAATGATTAGTTACCTGTAAATCCATAACGACAGGCAAGATGCCTGGTACAGCAAAGAAGTTGAATGATTAGTTACCTGTAAATCCATAACGACAGGCAAGATGCCTGGTACAGCAAAGAAGTTGAATGGTTAGTTACCTGTAAATCCATAACGACAGGAAAGATGCCTGGTTCAGCAAAGAAGTTGAAGATCCTCCAGAGCTTGTAGACCTCACCCTGGCCCAGGACGGACTTGGACCTCTTCTGGTACTGCCTCCCGCATATCATCCATGACACCTCCTCGAACTTAGCCAGGTCTATGTCTCCTAGGACCAGGACTTGTGGGTTCTCGAGAAAGTTCCGGTAATCCTGGAAGCTGATGATATTGGAGTCGCCAAACTTCTGGACAAACTCGCCATTGAAAGCATTACTGTCGGCTTTGTCGCCAAGGGAGTTACTTATATGTGCATTCAACACCTGTTTGTAAAGAAAAATATATGCCCTGTATTATATTGCTCAAACTTATATGCAATTGGTTGCAGTTTACTTCCTATATCCTACAAATACATAAGAGCCACATTAAGTACAATAATGTTTTACTTAATAATAATAATAACTTAACAGCTAGAGAGTGTGATACTATATGCAGTCAGTGTCCGTTATGTTTTGTTTAAGTGTAACCCAAATACGTAATGCAAAATATGTAAACAACAATATAAACACAAGCATAATTATTATCATTCAAACACTGAACATAGATGAATAAATGTAGTTATTTGGTAGGTTTCCCCAATTCATATCAATTTTAAGTACATTCTTTATTTTACAGGGTCTGGTTATTCAAATGTTTATCATTACAGATGTTTCGTTCATATTCTTAAATTGAATTCACATTTTTAGATATAGACACAAAGAAGATACATACTTTTATGGAAGTCTGATAGTTAAATAAAAATTACAACGAATGTAAACGGGTGCCGCGGTCTCACATAGCCAAGTCGGTAATCTACAGTGAATTTAACTATCTCTATTTTGTATTTGTTAAATCTTGTACAACAACATATTGTTCAGACTATATACAACAGCTAGCGACCCATCACAACAAAATAATACAAACAATAATTATTTTGAGATGAAAACAAAACCCAATTACCTTTTTGAAATAGTATTGTCAGTGAATATTTGTATAAGCACCGCTTGTAAGTGGACTCCTCTGTTTCCAATATGTATTCCTTAATTTGTGTAAATGGTTATAATTGATTTGCAATGTTCTGTTGGAAACAGGAATACAATTGAGAAAGAAATAGGGGAAAATATGAAATCTGCCAGAACTGGAGTATTTCCGCTATAAGGTTCCACTACATCTTGTGAAATCCAATTTGTCTGCAGTTTTACCCACTGATATTGCCAAGAAAAAGAGTTCTACAGTGCTGACGATTTCCGGAAATAAAAAAAAAGAATTCTAGTCTGATTACTTAAGACATGGTATGATCTTCTTCCTGATATAGATAGCCAACCTATTTATTCATGATTATATTGTATTGATTATGTAACAACATTTTCAAACCGTTCATGAAGCGCTTTACAATTATAATGTATTAGTATATACATACGGTTGTAATCAAATTCAAACTACCTTTAGATTGAAACGTGTGCACAAGCGAAATTTGTTGTTGTATTTATTTGACACGAATACATAAACGATATTAAATTATTTCTATATTGATATTTTAATTGTTTTGTTCGTGTGTTCTCGCACAAACAGTACTTTTAAATTTGTTTTAAATTCAGAACAATATTTTTCTCCTAAATTGTTCACATCTGATAATCAGCAAGATGTTATGATGATCGTTGACAAAATATGTAACACTGATAAGAAGTTGGGCCATATTATTTTGAATATATATATATATACGATTCTAAAGTTTGCTTTATGCAGAACGTCCATAAAACGTACAGAAATTGCATGAATAACACGCAATACATAATAGTCTGTTCACGTGCAAGAAACTATAATATATTGTGTAAACATAATGAAAAAGCTAGTGCCATAACCGTCTCCTGTTTAGTTGGTTGGGGTCAATGAGCATCGTGAAAGGACGAGAAAAGGAAATATTTCTCTCTACAAATAATTATATCGAGGATCCTCAGTAAGTCGAGAATGTAAATAACAACTAGCCTATTACTTTACGTGTTGCTTTTGATACGATATGTCACCAATATATTGCGCATAAGTATGTGTCCTACGGCCTCTCTATTTCTTCTCTTGAAAAACGCATTAAAACAGAAAATGTGGAAATGTATTAAAGCTTAACCAAGATTCTTTATTCGACATACTTCTTAAAATAAAAAAAATTGAAGACATGTAATTATAACAGATTGCTGTCAACATGTAAAAAGCGTATTTCCACATGTATCTATTTTTTTCTTTCCCTATCTCATCTTTTGCAGGATCTTGAATCCACAAATGCGGTAATGACGTGTTCAGATTATCATACAATGCACATATTTTATTTCGTAGGAATACTAAATGAGTAAACAAACCTGTTCCTAGGTGAAGTATTCAGGTTTTATAAAAAATAATGAAAACCTTAATTCCCAAATGGGCTTTTTCCAATATATTAGCTTTGAAGAAATTTGCTTTTATTTATTCAACTTATGCATATTCTTATAGTAAAATGATAATAGTTGCTCCATTTTTTGTTGAGAATTTAATGTTTACATTATCAATTCACTTACAGCTAGCTTTGTAGCTAATAATTATAGCAACATTATATTAATAACGGATTTTCCTATGGAAAGTGGATTTAGCGCCTTTTAAAAAATAAGTTCTTCACATATTTGTATCAAACACTGGTACCCCGTTCACATCGATTACCCGTACAATAATCCCTGATATTAAAAAACTGGTACCCCGTTCACATCGATTACCCGTAAAATAATCCCTGATATTCAGGATTGGTAATCACCGAAATGAGTGTATAGCCTTTTGTCAAGACATCACGTCTAAATGGCAGAGCGAACTTGTAAAAACGATTATTACACTCACGAGCGGATGCAGCCTTTTGTATACTTGCTACTACTGTTACTAGCAGTCGTTCCTGGTATTCACAAATTAGTACTTGTCGAAAAAGACTACGAAGAAACACAATCATGACAATATAGTCGTTGGTCCCTTGGCCTTGAGCGCAATGTAGCGTATAATACAGTACATATTTCATTGATTCCAGCCATACCAACGCATTTTCGGCACGATTTTCGGTCGTAGGGGCTTAAAATGGTAGTTAAGTTTTGGTATGGAGGGCGCTGCACGAACTAATTTTGTTGTGAGATAATCAAAACTGAGCGTGAATAAACTTTATTTTATCAAAATCGGTTCAGAAATGGCTGAAAATCAATAAATATATCCGATCGGAATCAATCTGGGGCCCAGATGTATTCGATGATTTGTTTATTTAGAAAATGCTTACACTTTTTCAAAAATAAAAAAAAAAGGTTTTTAAGATAGATCTATGTTAACACGGGCGTAGACATGTCATTGATACCCATTCAACTGGGTGATGATCTATTCATTCATCCCCCCTGATGAATAGGTATATCGTAAGTCGCTACGCCCGTGGATGATCTCTCTATAATCATTCATTCAACAAAACATCACATGCACAATTTTGTATGAAAAATGGTATAAACCAATGCCTTTTTAGAGAGCGCCCTCTTGTGTTTAAATGGCTCTTTTTGAATGACAACAGGCTTTTTACTTAGTCGTTTGTAATTTTCTATACCTTTCGAGCATGGTGGAGTTATAACTATTAGTTTGTAATGTTATTGTGCAGGTTTTGGTTGCTAAAGCTCAGCCTTATCAAAATTGTACTACCCATTTAATCGGTTGCGTTCTACATGTTAGCCCAGTAAACACAACTGCGATAAACACATGGGACTATCCAAATAAAAGGAAGTCCCATTAATTCACTTGGTTGCCAAGAGTTTAAGGTCAAACTCATTGCTACAAACTGTTTGTTTAGGTGTGACCTATTTACCGAAGCAGGATATATTTTGTTTTTTAGAGCAATCGTCATTTTGGCAACATTCTTGTATATGTATGTTTTGGTAAAAGCCAATGGGGTACTTTATATTTGGTAAATTATAAAAAGCCTGATAACATTCAGAGACGTTTAACCTAAGTCATGTTGATAGTTTTCATTACAATAATGATAATAGTCCCCACCTGTCATCATGACTTACCACCATTGTCACAACTCCCGCAACACCCTACCAAGACCACCACCACCACCGTTACAACAACCACAACAACCACCACCACCACCACCACCATTACCATCACCATCAACACCACCACAACCACCACCACCATTACCACCACCAACAACAACACCACCACAACCACCCACACCACCACAACAACAACAACCACCACCACCACCATCAACACCACCACAACCACCACCACCACCATTACCACCAACAACACCACCACAACCACCCACACCACCACAACAACAACAAAAACCACAACCACCACCAACATCAACACCACCTCAACCACCAACACAACAACCACCACCACGGCCACAACAAAAACCGACAATACAAACACACCCCCCCCCCCTTTCACAACATCCGCTTTGTTAAATACTAATATGCATGATATTTTCTACCAGCATTTTGATTTGACTTCCATCACCGGCGAGTACAAAACAATACCGTTTAGGTTCTCTACAAACGTATGTGGAGTACAAAGTGAATTTACACATTATTCTAAACTTTACCTTCACTCGGTCTTTTGGGCGATCCGGTATTTTCGACATACGGTGCATCACGTACACACACATACCCCAGTCATATGATTCGCTCATCCGACGATAAATCACTCATATATTAGCATCACCCACCTCTGCAAACTTTGCGGAGTATCGAGTAGAAAGTTTCGAAACTTACCTTCAATGTGCCCTTCGGTGCCTTCCCGCTTTTCTCCCCGTCCAGCGCATCGAAGGCGTGCCACATCCACTGTGGAATACACTCCTCCCGCCTCGCCATTTTGAGAGCTAAGTTCCCGATAATCTGGAAGGCCCTTTGTCTATAACTGCATTTTCCCCTTTTTCCTTCCTACTCAAAGTTTTTTTACCATACATACTTCCTCTTTGAGACCAACGCAGCTCAGGCTACTATGTGATCATGCGATAACGCTGTAAACAACGTATATGTTACTGTCCCTAATATCTATTTCTGACTGTAATCACGATATGTTTGCTTACGTGTCTATGCTGCACGCTGCGGAGTGCAAAGGTGTGTGGTTATTTCAAGTACCTGCTGATCAGACATGCATTGTTATGATTTTGCACGAGAATGTGTTATAGATATTCATATGGTTTGTATTTCCAGCTTCCGGGTTCAATAACAAAAGGAACAGTTGCATACAACGACCGGCAACTTCTCATACATATTGAGGGTATTATTTTCTTTTATGTTTTGTTAATGCTCTGAATGAACGAAATACATGTATAAATAAAAAATGAATAACGAAACTCAGGACCATTAATTTTAGAGTAATAATTCACTTACGCATTGAACGATGTGTAGGTTTGACTCTGATTTGACACTTTATATAATAAATATTCATAACCGGTGCTAAACCACACAACCCCTTCCGTAAGGAATGATAATTTTCGCTTACTATGTGTTTACAAAGTATATTAGCCATAGTCTTTACAAATAGCTGCAAAGGTTGTTAATAACACTACACTGGGCTATATTCCTGAGGCAACTAATGTGAACGGATTTATCAACTCGTATGATGGCGTCCTTCTTAATATGAACCTTGCATTATTGACTGACTGCCTGAAAAAAAGTGAAATAATTTCTTGATTTAAGTAAACTTAACCTATATACAAATGGATCCGTAATATTTTTGCTGTGTCGCAGGTCCCACCCTCAAGAATGTATCCTTTACCATAATTATGTCGTCACTAATACTCACATGTATTCAAAGGGGTAGTAACGAGGGGCACGTGCCCCCCCCCCCACCCCCCCCCCCCCTTCCAAATAAAAAAGGGACACACATAATGCAACACGCAAGCGTCACATTTCTGGAAACATACAAAGTGTGCCTTCAAATAACTTGAGAGCCAACCTCCACCGCTGGCCCATCCCCCAACCTATCGTCGTCACACGCTACGCCACTGTATTCATTCATACTGCGCTGATATTACAGATTATTGTAAATATTTGCTTAGCATCTCTATTATATTGTTTTAGTGTAAGTTTATTTTGTATACAATGTACTATTACTAACAAATTGATGTATTCTATGTTAAAGAGCCCACTGAATGAGTGCTTTATTTGAATTGTGTTGAATGTTTAAAATTGATGAATATATATATTGCTTTGATTTTGGCATGCATTATTGCATTATTTGGAGCCCAACAGATTGCACCTGACACCTCATTTTTGAGCATCTGAGGGGTCTAGGCTCGGCTTGCACACATACCCTGGTATGTCACCGAGCTGAGAAGTCTGCACGATGTACTGTGCCGAACTGACCAGATGATGCACGGTTAAGTCGGATTTGAGCGATGGATAGGCAGCATGAAGTAGGAACTCCATAAAAATTATTGAAACAAAATAATTAAGTATTATGGCGTAAATATTCATTTTGATTGAACGCCAAAATAACAAAATAACAACAACAGCTGATATTAAAGGACCTAACGAATACAACGCACTTTGGCACTTATTCCATAGTTGATGACTTGTAAAATAGGTCTGCCGAAAAAAAATCCATGAAAATAAACACAGTAGCGATTTAAGACTAATTTTCTGATGCCAAATCTCATTTAGCAGCCAGTTTACGCCCCACCCACATTTAGGGTCCGGAATCGGCAGCGTGATTGACATGTGATTGACAATTCATTGGCTTACGTCATGACGCGTCATCTACAGAATTTAGTTCATTAGTCCGTTCTTTAGATGACGTCACATTTTGGCGATTTAAAAGGGGCGTTCCCAGGACAATTAGATATTTACCAATTGCCCCCAAATTTATTGATTTCATGAGAAATGACTGCCAAATTATTTTTCTTCAGGAAAAAAATACGTATAGAGAGCCGAATTGTGAAAATTAGGCCATCTAGACGCTGTAGTTCCTTTAATGTCAACAAATCGTCCACTTTGTACACACCTCTTTTCTTGCTTGGATTCAATGCACCAGTGTTACACAGTGGTACAGTACCTGGAAAGCCGTGTTTTAGTTTGAAAAGGACTGTAAATCTCGTTTTTGCCGCGCGCTTTGCGCGCGTACAGTTTCTCATATTGCAAGTTTCATTTTGGTTGCGGGAACTCACCTATCGAAGTGTGTTGTGCAGTGTAATTTCTCAAACGCACACCTCAAACGACGTGTATTTAAACCCTCATCTATAGATAGCACACCGTCACAGAAAATAAAATAATCTGAAATATATCTTTCAGTCAATTCGGTCCATATGCGCTGAACGCAAATCAAATTGGAATATCATGTCTCCCCCCCCCCCCCCCCCCCCCCATTTGAAAGTGGAGGAGATTGTCCCCCTCCCTTTTTTCATTATGTATGTTTAGTTCCATACTTATATACTTCATAATTATTACGTGAAATGTGACGCCCTTGCTCAGTTTCATGGGAGCCCAATGCCCTAGACTATATCGATGGCTCTATAGTATACAGGATCACGTGGATCCATCTCATATACGGCTCAATCTTTTCCTCGCTATGCCCTTTAAAAATACGTTACGAGTAGGCTCACTATTTTATACAATTTTAGCACCCATGATAGGAGTTGCATATGTCTGAAATCTAAAGGCTTCCGGGGGCTCCGCCCCCTGGACCACCATTATTGTCCCCAAATGTGGGTGCCCCCCAAAGTCAGGTCTTCGAGCCATCAAGACACTATCAATAGAGTGGTGAAGTGTGATGTCATCTATGATGTCATACACACCTTTTTTTAGAATTTTCAAATTTGAACTTCATTTTCAGAAAGAACATACAAACAAATGTCTAAATACTGAAAATCAATTATATATGTTAAGTATTGGCTGAGATATACCCATCCGAATGATTTTGTTTTCCAATAGGCAATCAGTGTTATAGTGCACTGGTTCATAACTTTATGAACCAGTGCACTATTATATAACTCTGATTGCCCATTGAAGTAAAATTAATTTGGATGGGCATAACTCAGCCAATACTTAACATATTCAATTGATTTTCGGTATTTAAATTCTGAAAAAAATATTGTTATGACGTCATGGCTTCTGTACTCTATGATCGCATAATAAAACTTCCGGGCATGCCAATGTGGGGCTTTTAGCTCTCTCAGTGGTCACTCTGGAAAAATTGTCAAATTTCGCCCCCCCCCCCCCCCCCCCCCCAATCGCAAAAACGGATCGACGCCCCTGTCATCAAACATCGCTCGACATACTCTTAGACATCTTAGAAAGATCTATCTACGTCGGTTAGAGATGCATCGATATGTGAGTAGAATGTGCATTGCTGTTTTGGTGTCTAATGTTCGTTTGTTGACCAGTATAATTTAGTTATTATCGCATGTATTTCGTTTGTATGAACTATATAGGGTGTTATATATTATGTTGTTGTAAATGTAAAACAGACTCTAGTGATTAGGGTTTATGAGCTTAGATAAGGGTCAGTAAGGTGTAGGTTTAGGGTTTGGTCAATGTTTTTAGCTTGCGAAATGGAAATTCAAGGCATGATGTACATGCACGGGCATAGGCGTACCCAGTGTGGGGGGAGAGGGGTTCAAATGCCAGTGGTTTCGGCCCCGGCCTCCTCGGAACCACAGAAGCCCCTTCTCCCCGGAAGCGATATTTTGTCCTACGAACTTTTTGTTAGATTTCAGACTTTAGTGGAAAACTTTTCAGGATACATGTACTAAATGAACCGGTACTCACCATGTATTATGGCAAAATAAAAGAAGAGTCATAAGAGAGGATTCGAACCCATGATACCAAGTGTTGAAGTCCACAGCGTGAGCAATAGGCCACGTAAGCCGCTGATGGTCAGTATGGTATCATTGTAATTATAACCCTCAAACTCACCCAAACCTTAATCCTAGTTATGAATATTCATGAGTAGCCCACATCGCTGCTAATGAATAATTCATTAGGACAAAAAGTTCGTAGGAAAACAAATTTCGCTTCCCGGAACCCCCCCCCCCCCCCCCCCAAATCCCCTTCTGAGGATACGACTCTAAACCAATGGTCTCGACTTTGGCCTGGAACATTTTTTTGCGACGGAATAACACCCCCTTGAACAAATCGTGGGTGCGCGGGCAAGGGCAAAGGTGGCGTAGACTAAGTATGAGTAGAGAGACCAAACGAATTCATCGCTGAGTGAGCCACTGAGCCGCTGAGCTGCGACCTTATAACCCACATATGTGTGAACGCATCGTTGGAATCATTGTTATTGCACGACACGCAATTTTTGAAAACTTAACAACTATTGATCTTGGCATGTAATCATGTTTATGATGTCATTGGAATTAGTAATAACTTTTGCTAGATTGTGCAATGTGTATATGCGTGCATGGTGCGTTGATATCAGTATAATTATACTACATGCTGGGAAATAAAGTCATTTTTGAACAAGTATGTTGCTGCACACAGAAATGCGGTCGATTTACTGGTATAATGACTATTTGTTACAACAAATTGAATTATTTCACTTGTCCAAAGGTGTTACAAGAGAGTAGAATACAACTGTCGATATTAATTTTGCAAATCCGTTACAACGAATTCGACCACTGATCTCAGTTGACGTTTGTTTCACATGACTATTTGTGCAATAATAGACCTCAGCATTATCGATATAAATCGCAACGCAAGTATTATACGTTTGCAATTTTATACCAATGATCTATCAATCTTTGCTGACATTTATAACTACTCGACGTCGTAATTTTTCTCCGGGAAATATATTGGACTCCAAGATGGTGATAAAGCTGTACGTTGACATGCGGTCCCCACCATGCCGGTCTGTCCTCAAGTTCTTGAAGGGCTCCAGGATTCCGTATGAGGTTGCAGAGATGGATGTAATCACAGGTCAGGCCAGGGCTTCCCCGTACCATGGATGTACGAGGCTAATCAGTGGGGGAGGGGTCGGCAACAATCATTCTACCCCCTCCACCATGGATGTACGAGGCTAATCAGTGGGGGAGGGGTCGGCAACACTCATTCTACCCCCTCCACCATGGATGTACGAGGCTAATCAGTGGGGGAGGGGTCGGCAACAATCATTGTACCCCCGTACCATGGATGTACGAGGCTAATCAGTGGGGGAGGGGTCGGCAACACTCATTCTACCCCCTCCACCATGGATATACGAGGCTAATCAGTGGGGGAGGGGTCGGCAACAATCATTCTACCCCCGTACCATGGATGTACGAGGCTAATCAGTGGGGGAGGGGTCGGCAACACTCATTCTACCCCCGTACCATGAATGTACGAGGCTAATCAGTGGGGGAGGGGTCGGCAACAATCATTGTACCCCCGTACCATGGATGTACGAGGCTAATCAGTGGGGGAGGGGTCGGCAACAATCATTGTACCCCCGTACCATGGATGTACGAGGCTAATCAGTGGGGGAGGGGTCGGCAACAATCATTGTACCCCCGTACCATGGATGTACGAGGCTAATCAGTGGGGGAGGGGTCGGCAACAATCATTCTACCCCTGTACCATGGATGTACGAGGCTAATCAGTGGGGGAGGGGTCGGCAACACTCATTCTACCCCCGTACCATGAATGTACGAGGCTAATCAGTGGGGGAGGGGTCGGCAACAATCATTGTACCCCCGTACCATGGATGTACGAGGCTAATCAGTGGGGGAGGGGTCGGCAACAATCATTCTACCCCCGTACCATGGATGTACGAGGCTAATCAGTGGGGGAGGGGTCGGCAACAATCATTGTACCCCCGTACCATGGATGTACGAGGCTAATCAGTGGGGGAGGGGTCGGCAACAATCATTGTACCCCCGTACCATGGATGTACGAGGCTAATCAGTGGGGGAGGGGTCGGCAACAATCATTGTACCCCCGTACCATGGATGTACGAGGCTAATCAGTGGGGGAGGGGTCGGCAACAATCATTCTACCCCCTCCACCATGGATGTACGAGGCTAATCAGTGGGGGAGGGGTCGGCAACACTCATTCTACCCCCTCCACTATGGATGTACGAGGCTAATCAGTGGGGGAGGGGTCGGCAACAATCATTCTACCCCCGTACCATGGATGTACGAGGCTAATCAGTGGGGGAGGGGTCGGCAACACTCATTCTACCCCCGTACCATGAATGTACGAGGCTAATCAGTGGGGGAGGGGTCGGCAACAATCATTCTACCCCCTCCACCATGGATGTACGAGGCTAATCAGTGGGGGAGGGGTCGGCAACACTCATTCTACCCCCTCCACCATGGATGTACGAGGCTAATCAGTGGGGGAGGGGTCGGCAACAATCATTCTACCCCCGTACCATGGATGTACGAGGCTAATCAGTGGGGGAGGGGTCGGCAACACTCATTCTACCCCCGTACCATGAATGTACGAGGCTAATCAGTGGGGGAGGGGTCGGCAACAATCATTGTACCCCCGTACCATGGATGTACGAGGCTAATCAGTGGGGGAGGGGTCGGCAACAATCATTGTACCCCCGTACCATGGATGTACGAGGCTAATCAGTGGGGGAGGGGTCGGCAACAATCATTCTACCCCCGTACCATGGATGTACGAGGCTAATCAGTGGGGGAGGGGTCGGCAACACTCATTCTACCCCCGTACCATGAATGTACGAGGCTAATCAGTGGGGGAGGGGTCGGCAACAATCATTGTACCCCCGTACCATGGATGTACGAGGCTAATCAGTGGGGGAGGGGTCGGCAACAATCATTCTACCCCCGTACCATGGATGTACGAGGCTAATCAGTGGGGGAGGGGTCGGCAACAATCATTGTACCCCCGTACCATGGATGTACGAGGCTAATCAGTGGGGGAGGGGTCGGCAACAATCATTGTACCCCCGTACCATGGATGTACGAGGCTAATCAGTGGGGGAGGGGTCGGCAACAATCATTGTACCCCCGTACCATGGATGTACGAGGCTAATCAGTGGGGGAGGGGTCGGCAACAATCATTGTACCCCCGTACCATGGATGTACGAGGCTAATCAGTGGGGGAGGGGTCGGCAACAATCATTCTACCCCCGTACCATGGATGTACGAGGCTAATCAGTGGGGGAGGGGTCGGCAACAATCATTCTACCCCCGTACCATGGATGTACGAGGCTAATCAGTGGGGGAGGGGTCGGCAACAATCATTCTACCCCCTCCACCATGGATGTACGAGGCTAATCAGTGGGGGAGGGGTCGGCAACACTCATTCTACCCCCTCCACCATGGATGTACGAGGCTAATCAGTGGGGGAGGGGTCGGCAACAATCATTCTACCCCCTCCACAATGAATGTTG
>JBAMJV010009450.1:0-94436 GCA_037951105.1 Echinarachnius parma
TTTACTATTCAAAATATCACTCTTTCCTAATATCATACCTATGATTACAGATGAAGCATAACATAAAAGAAAATAAGATTTTTTCAGTTTGTCAATGTCGGGTTGCAAATCTGCTTGCCCGATCGGGCCACCAAAATATGACTTTTATACATTTTGCTGGCCCCAAGTGCAATTTCACTGGCCCCGGGCCAGTGGGCCTTGCTTTATATATTCCCCAAAAAGTAATCATTGAGACTTCAATCATATACCAATTTCATTGTAAGATTCTTGAGAAGTTCATAGAAAAGGAATAAAGTTTACCTAATGAAAACAGAGAAAATCAATGTTTGATTTTGTGTGTCTATCGTCCGCGTGAAGTATCCAAATTCGGATACTATGGACGATTGACTATCCAAATTCGGATACTCATGACTACGGCCAGGGACTGACTATAGACGCTCTCAGATTCAATCTTAAATATATCCATGATTATAGAGACATTTGAAAAATCAAAAACCCATTTCATTATTCTTTTACCATAAGCCAAACAACTAGGTACAAGAGGAGTGGGAAAGCTCTAAGTGGTTTTTGTTGAATTTTTACAGACTTATATATAATGGATCACTTTAAGCTAGTGCGACCAGATGACTTGAGCTGAAAGATGAAGGCAATATACATGTACTTGATTCATTTGCGATGATTGCACTTGGGGGATGTGTGTTTGTTTGTGAGCTTGTTAGATCAGATGGGTTTGGTTTTGAGGGTATGCCAGGCCTAGGGGTGCATGGAGCTGTCACCTTTTGATTGTTAACTCCTTGCCTGAGGGAACCTGGTGACCGGTGGAACTGGATATCTGCTCAGGTCACTCTTTGTGTTTACATTCATGATCTGTCTATCCAATTAGATGCAGTGTATATCTGCAATCAATACAAGTCTATCTACCAAATATTATGCTTTCATTATGTTTCCTTATCATAATCATCATCCTCATCCCATCCCCATCTTCTTCTTCTTCTTCTTCTTCTTCTTCTTCTTCTTCTTCTCTTCTTCTTCTTCTTCTTCCCTTCTCCTTCTCCTCCTCCTCCTCCTCCTCCTCCTCCTCCTCCTCCTCCTCCTCCTCCTCCTCCTCCTCCTCCTCCTCCTCCTCCTTCCCTCCTCCCTCCTCTCCTCCTCCTCCTCCTCCTCCTCCTCCTCCTCCTCCTCCTCTCCCCCCCCCCCCATCATCATCATCATCCCCATCATCATCCCCATCATCATCCCCATATCATCCTCATCATCCTCATCATCCTCCTCTCATCATCCTCCTCATCATCCTCCTCATCCTCAGTGCAGCAACATTACTAGCCTCTTCACCATTATCAGCTGTAGAATCACCATCACCACCATCACAAGCAACACAAATCATCATCACCAAAATCATCATCTTCATTCATCCTCATCACCATCTTCTTCTTCATTTTAGTGTTAGAAGTACATGTGAGTGATATAAACTGTGAAAATGTCTTGTCAGTATGTACAAGCTTCCAATGTTCTTGTTTTTTCTCTCTAACGCTGCAGGGAAGGCAGAGTATGATTTCCTGCGGCCGCTGTCCTACCAGGACACTGATGTCGTCATCATCTGTTTTGATATCTCAGAACCATCATCCCTGGACAGCATCGCACAGAAGGTGAGAATTATTTTCAGGAGAAAAAAGTATGACTATATTGTTTAATAATAAAGATTTTAGGCTCACTACCATTATTATTGAAAGGGGACCACCAGGCAAAGAAAAACATATTTTTGGGTGGTGGTACTCTTTAACACCTACTCAGAGACAAAAAAAAGCAAACAAACAAACAAACATATTGCCTGCAATCAACAAAAATTTGAATATGCATGCTGGGTAGAGGACACAGATGTCATCGTCATCTGTTTTGACATCTCAGAACATGCATTACTGGACATCATCGCACATAAGGTGTGTATTATTAGGAGGAAGAAGATGATAGGGAGAAGATGGGAGGATAGAACAGGAAAGAAGCCGATTAAGAAGCAATTACATAGTATAAAAGAGATATTTTTTAACATTCATGCTGGAACATAATACAAAAAAGTAGCACAAACATATCTACAGGATCAAATATTTTTGATAAAATTGTCAGGCTTGGTACCATTATTTAACCTTTACTCATTAAAACAAAATAACAATTCTGCATTCAACAACAAAATTTGAATATACATGCTGGCTTAAGGACACAGATGTCTTCATCATATTTGCTTTGACATCTCAGAAATAGCATCACTGGATAGTATCTCAGAAAAGATGAGTATTATCAGGACGGGAAGGAGATGGGAAGGAGAAGAACAGGAAAGGTGCCGGTCAAGGAGCAATTACGTAGTCAATGCGAGCAAATACTTGACAAAATTCTACGTGGTGGTGTTATGGCACGATCGACCTTCAATCACAGAACCCGAATTCAAAACCGATTGATGCCCTATCTTAGAATACTTTGTGAAACACCCACTTGATATTACTGTCAAATCTCATTACAGGTTGATGTCCCATGCGAGTAAAATTAAACATTGTGACAATCAAGTTTAAAAAGAGTAGTAAAACTCAAATAAAAAGTGCCTAAATTTGCTGCATTGCATGTCAAATATGAAAATGGTATTTTAGCAAAGCAAGTAGCCCAAAAATGAAAAGTAGATCATATAGGAAATGTTTTTAAAATCACGAGCAGAGATCATAAATTCCATCCTTCATTCTAGATCTATTAGCTGATCAATTTGCCAAACCCCCCCTCCTCCCTAAACTATCTCATGTTACCGAAAACATCCACTCTTCATGCTGTAACTATGGCAACGTGCCCCTGTGAAAACATCTCTCTGGCATCTCCCACCTCGAAAAATGGAATCAAAACCTCTCACTTGATCCTGTAGATATGTTTGTCCCATCAGCAATTGGGGTAATGTATTTTATTTGTTTCAATTGTTTGCCCTCTAGTTGCAAAATAATAAAAGACACATGGTCTGTTTATCCATAAAAGGCACAAAAACATATTCATTTTCCAGTTAAAAAGTACAGAAAAAAGTATTTTGTGTATATACACGCCTGTGAAAACATAAGTATCTGCATTTTCATATATCAAATAGAACTGAAATCTTTAATTTAATTATGTAGACTCTTTTGCAACTGGGTTTGAGGGTTTATTTGTATTGTATTGTCCTTTAGCCAGTAAACATGTTTCTGTTGAATGCAGAAAATATAATTTTTTATTGAGTAAAAGTTATAAAATAGAGGTACAGTTTGACCCTCTAAATATTTTTGTGCTGCTGTTTTTTAAAATGTTGTATATTTGTTTCAAAATATAAATATTTATATAGAACTTAATTTTGTAAGTTACAATTAATTGCAAGTCAGATGAGTTCTAAATGCACAAATCTGATTGGTTGAAACATGCAAATTTCAGACTTACAATCGATTGTATCTATTTCAGCAACAGGGCCCAGTTAGGTCACATAATATGCGTATATATTATTTTTACCATGCAGTGGTTTCCAGAGATTCACAAGCACTGTACCGACTGCCCCGTCATCCTGGCTGGCTGCAAATCAGATCTCAGGAACGATATCCACGTCATGACCCGGCTGACGGAGCAAAAAATGATACCGGTCTCACATGATAAGGTAAACCTCTTTTACCAATACCAATAGGCAAATTCAAAGTTTATATGTTTTTATTTCAAAGTTTGGAAAAAGTTGTGATCTTTGCTGGTTGCAAATCGGATCTTAGCAATGATATCAATGTCATGACCCGGCTGACGGAGCAAAAGATGATACCAGTCACGCTTGACAAGGTAACTTAATTAGCATGTTTAAACAATTCCAACAGAAATCGAGAGATTTTATATTTCTCAAAGTTTATAGGAAAGAGAAAGAAATCTGTGATAGTAATTGTTGGTAGCTAATCAGATCTCAGATCTCGTCGACTGCAGAGCAAAAAGTGATACCAGCCTCACATGACAAGATAACAAGTTTACCAATACTGACAGGAACTTATGATTTATGTTTTGATCTCAAAGTTCAGAAGATAGGGAGAGAAATTTGTGATGCTTGCTGCTGCAAAACAGATCTGGAACAATAACAATTTTAATGTAGTTTTAAACGGAATTTACACAGAAAATAAGATGAAACTAATAACCCGTTTTGATGTCTTCTTCTTTTTTACAAAACTATTGGCACATCTTGGATTTTGTAAAGGGTAACAAAAATAGACATCTCTGCCTCTGGCAGTTGAACCGCAGACCTCGAGATGGCTATTTATTTGATTTTCATATGTAATTTATTGAAACTGAAATGAAGGATCAAGATGGATTGTTCATATTTCATTTATTCAATTTATATCTTTTCATTCTATTTGTTTTTATTAGTTTATTTATATTTATTCATTCTATTTATAAATCTATTTTATTTATTCTGTTTTATATCATCACGTTACATCACTAGGCGAGTACACTAGCAGCAAAGATCGGGGCGGTCGGGTACGTCGAGAGTTCTGCGCGGACAAACACCCCAGGCATCAGGGAAGTATTCGAGATGGCCGCACTCGCATCCATCGGCAAGCTTGGCCTTCAGAAGGCGTACGTGGATCTACCGATTCGCAGCAACAGTTGTCGCGAGCGTGACCGCGACAGAAGCAGTAAACGACTATCGATCTCCGAGTCGTTACGTATGAAGAGGCGACCGTCGTCGATAACGCCCAAGGTGCGCGTCAGATCTACGGTCATTGAGAAGGACTCGAAACAGTGCTTGGTCATGTGATTTGTCGACAGTACCAAATCTGTGAGACTTTGGGGTAAAAGAAGCAATTTAGATCGGCCGACCGTGAAAAAGACACGAAGCAGTAATTGGTGACGTGACCTGTTAAAGCTACTAAATCTTGAGATTTTCGGGTATTAAAAGGTATGGTTTAGGCTTAGCTCAGCCATCCGTAAAAAAAGACATGCAGCAGTGTTCCGTTATGTGACCAGTTGAAAATACCAAATATGTGAGACTGTGAGGTAGAAGGTACAGGACGAAGAAGCTGTATTTGGTCATGTGACTTGTTTAAGCTACCAAAGACTTGAGACTGAGCTGGGTATAAAAGGAAATGCCAGTTTAATAATGCAGCTGTATATGGACATTTTGTGTGGAATTCACAAACTAAACCATATGGTGTAAAGATCATTATATGGTTTAAACATTCAGAACTATAGGCTAGATGTGCGCACTACAGAACACTGAGCCCAATGTGTTTTCACATTGTGTGCAAGGAGGTTGCAAGATTGCACCCAGACCTGATGTGACACCACTGTTTTATGGAACGCCAGTTGTAAAATGTAAATCTTTACATCATGTGAGAAAAACTGTTAATGAAAAACTCAATGAATAAATAGAATCAATTCAATATTATAATAATGACAAAATTTGTATTTTTAACGGCAGAATTCTATGTCTTATTTTTGAAAATGCGAGATGAAGGTGCATACAACTGTGGTCACATTGAAGGAAACCAACACCCAAAAATAATATTCTCATAAATGTAAGGTAATAGTTTTTAGTAGTTCATGCCACCGGCAAGTTCAGAAAAAGAATAATAATAATAAATATAGCGCAGCTACTATAAATATATACTCTATGCGCTTAAATAATTATTTCAGTTATTATTACCCATGGTCATCAGGTACATTTCAAACCAACACAATGATATTGCGTACTTTCTCAACTCCCCGGGGAGCATACTAGCCGAGCTGCCACTGATGATGGTGCTACAGGCTAATGGTACCCATTTATACACCTGGGTAGAGAGCAGCAATTGTGGATTAATTGTCTTGCTGAAGGACAAACGCAGTAGGCCTACACAGGGTTCGAATTCGGGATCTCACGATCGGAAAGCACGCGCTCTACCAATCTTGCCACACCACGTCCACATAAATCATATAATTGGAGAACTCATCATCTTTTGTCTAGGACGTTTGCATCTAGTTCCATGGTTCTTTTGTCTCCAAACATACGCATGTTCATAGAATTGGCGCACTCACAGACGTTTGGCGCTTACAGAACCATTAGGCCCTGTTGGTCCCATAAGTGTTGTGAGTAATTGTATTGTTTATGAATAATACGAAACCCTATGCAAAGTGTTGGACATCTATTTAATATCAACAACTGTACCAAAGCATATGAGCATTATGTGCGTGGTGGTTCCCTTTAAACCATCTGTTTGAAGTCCATTCTGTGTGTTTTGTGTGTAATGGGGATTAAGGCAAGCTAGACTACCAGTTAATTGACATGTCTCCCCAATAATGTACATCACATGATGCGTCACATGATTTATTGGATTCATATTTCCTATCATGTACTTGAGAGTAGCGCTGGTAGGGGCGACGCTAATTTCCCATTTGTACAAGTTGGGGGAAAACCCGGAGTGCTCTTTGCGCAATTCATCTTCATTGATGTGTCATCTTCATCTGCACATTACATCATCAAAAGAGAGAGAGAGAGAGAGAGAAAAGGAGTAGCGTCATTGTAAAATGTCCCCTCAATTTATCTCATGTCGCAGTGATTCATGAAATAATTTTGTGGTAATTTAAGGAAATGTTTTAACTTCATGAGGCTTTTAACACCGAGGTCATTGTTAACAATTCCTGTTGACTAATTAAGGTGGCTAAATAAAGTAGTCCATTATTTTAGTCAAATCATTTAGAATCTAGTAAACTTAAGTATGAATTAAAGTTGTTGAGGTGGATTTATATACCATGAGATATCACCCCCAAAAATGATTTCGACGTGAGAAAATCATTCAAATATTATCACATGAAGAAGAAGGGTTATCAAGTCATGTTTTTGAACATAAGGGAAAGTTTAGTGTCTTTATTATATATATATATGATTCAATTTGATATGATGCAATTTCCATTGTTGAGTGTGCAAAAGCACTTGTGGGCCTTTAATATAACTTTATATGCAAGACCTGTGGTTTTGTGTTGTAATTTCCTGTGGTAACTGTTTGCCTGGACTTCACCCAATTTGTCTGCATCTACATGTATTTTGTCTACTAGATAAATCAGAATTTAGAGAATTAAGAATTAGGATAAGGGATTAGTTCGGAGTTAGTAAGTTAGGAATGGGGGTTAAAGTTTTGAGTAGGGGAAATGGAAGTAATTGTTAGCTGTAATCAACTAGACCAAAAGAGACATACATGTAGACCAAATAAGTGCAGCTCAAGCGAGTATAAACCTTTCCTGCTGAGATGATGATTCTTGTATTATTGAATTTGGTGGATTCACAATACAGTGCGCCACCTATCGGTTGCAGCGGACAGGCCAATTTCCAACTTCGGGGTCGACATCACAGTACAGCCTAGCACCACTGAGCTGTATACAGATCAGTGCCTAGCACCAAAATACGCTACCGACATGTACGCAGATTTTTAAAATGGCGGACCCAGCTGTCTTACTGCCCGTCTTTCGGCGAATGCGGGTCTGATGCTTCACAAATGAAAACCATGGCAAAAGCGGAGGAAAATTCAACGAAATATCGCAAGGTAATATGCGGCATATATTGTTTACTCTAATTTAATTTAACGCTCGTCACCACCAAGCCGCGCGCGCGCCACGGCCTTATATTTCGATGTCGTCCATTTCCCATGAGGCATTGCGGATTTCGGCCTGTCCGCTGCAACCGATAGGTGGCGCACTGTATTGTGAATCCACCGAATTAAAGGATGTTTTAGTCGTCGTACAGAGATTCACAGCTGCTGACGAACATTTCTTCTGAAGCTGCGTATATTTTAAAGTAAACAAATAGTAGTGAGGTATTAATACATAACTCAAGGTAGAACTGTGCAATTTGCTATCCTCTCTTTATTAATGAATATATAATTTATAAATGCCATAAATTGTATGTATACAACTCATAAGCAGTATTATGTTGCAGTTTGTTTGTATGATACTTGCCAGAAATGGAATGAACACATCAAAAACCACTGTTAAATTGCTCTGTTTTAAATTTGAAATTTAATGTATTTATCAAATAAGTTTTTAATCAAGTCAGTTACTGTTCACATGGTTTTGTACTTAGTTATTTTTTTGTTTATAAACAATATGCCATAATTGAAGTGATCCACTATTAAATTCATAAGACTTTTCCAAAAGTGATAGTTGAGACTCCAGTCATATACCAATATCATTGAAAGATTCTTGTGAATAATGGTGTGATGGTGTCATAGAAAAACAGCAATGTCAACCAAGTGAAAGAAAATTTAATCACTTTTTCCCATCGATTTTGATTTTAAATATATCCTTAACCCGTTGCTTACGGGAACCGGGTGGGCTATGTACAAAGTCTATAGGGATTTTAGAATCTCGTAGTGAACGGGTTAATTATGAGACATTTGTAAAATCATAAAGCCGAACACCAAAGTACAAGATAAATGTGTAATGTGTTTGAATTTAATGGATCACTTTTAACGATACTGTCTAACTTTTGCAAGCATAAATTAAAAAGTTGTGAGATTACTATGAAATAAAATGCAATTTAAGAACTACATGTAGTCTTTAAACATTGGGACTTAAAAATATCTTTTGGTAGAATTATATTGATTTTTAGAGCTCAAAATAATTAACAGTCACTGCGACCATTTAATTAGTCTGGCATCTGCAGACCCTTTATTAAATAACTTGATATTCACAACCCGCCTATTAAATTCATTTTGGTTAAAGGGTACCACCAGACAGAGATTTAGCTCTCTTACATCAAAGACATATCCCAAATGAACATACAAAACAAGTCTGTGATCCTGAAAGTATTTCTACATCGCCAGGGAATCATTTTTAATATCAACTGTCAATCATTCTGTCAGCGCAGTTCCGATAACGATATCACTTATCGATCGCGTATACATATATATATATATATATATATGGAATGTTCTACTGAAAATGCCTGCACAGATGGATATCTTTTATATTTGACAGGAATTATGCCCTCGTTTAAAAGAGTAGGTTATCTAAATGTACATATTTGATCACGAGTAAGTTCATTCTTTTCCTGGTCATACAATGTATTAATTTGTTTCTTGCTCATGTTTATACCGGTAAACATCATGCCATAATTGTTAACCACTATCCTTGCCATATTTAGATTACATATAATTGTGATATTTAATTTAATTTATTTAAGTCAAGAGTATGTCGCCCCAATGTGTATCACACTTTTTTCCCTTTTAACTTGCATCATTTTATATTTATTAGCACTACACCATGTATCTTGAAATATTTGCCAAATGTCAAATGAAATATTGTTTATAAACAGTCATGTATTTTGGAGAAGAAAAATGAAAGAAAGCTATTTTTGTTTGTATATATTATGAGGAAAAAAACATGTTGTTTATTATTAATAATAAAATGTGCATTATCATCATAAAATGTAATTTTCATCATGCAAGTTTGTGTTATTTGTCTACATGTATTGTGCATGTGAATTCACAAGCAACCAAACTGAGAACACAGACACATATGTAACATTGATGTGATGATGGTGATGATGGCGATGATGGCGATGATGATGATTATGGCAATAATAACGATGGTGATGGTGATGATGGTAATGATGAAGGTAATGGTGGTGGTGATATTGATGATGGTGGTAGTTGTGATTGTGATGATGATATTTGTTATTGTGATGATGATAATGATGGCAATGATAATCTTTAATGCCACTTCATTTGCTGGGGATAATGATTATGATGATACTTATGAGGATGGGGGGGGGGGGGCAGGTCAACCTCCAAGTACTATTTTGTGGGTTTACTAATTTTATACATAGGCATACATTATGTATACATTTGTTTGCTTTTATAATTTTATTTGGTGCCGGTACCCCCCCCCCCCCCCCCCCATGTTGGATGTTGGGAACAAATCAATAATGATGAATTATTTCTTGAAATAGCAAACGGGAGTATTGACGGCATCTGGAATTTGCCTCAAACTCGATCACGTATGAGAACATTTCCGACTTAAAATGTCAACACGAGATGAAAAGATAATCAAATATTATGCATGCATTTATTTTTTCAGTTTGACCACAAGCTCGCATTTTTGCGAGTTACAATACACACAAATAATGGAGCATTAAAATCCCTGGCACGTTTAGAGTAAACCCATTCAAGTCAGGCTGATAATGTAGCCAAAATTTATTTGGACGATTAGGATGACGATGAAGATGACGATGATGATGATAATGATGAGAGTATATTTAAAAAAGGGTGTGCATAAATTCACACTCTAAGTTGTAATTAGGAAGAAATAGGGGGATCATGGGTGATGATTTCATTGAGCTGTATTATAAAACGGCTCCGGTAAATTCAGTAACGTGATTGGCTAATACCGATCACGTGGGCATTGATTACTTTTCACCAACTGCGCAACCATCGTGCCGATACTGCGCAACCATCGTGCTGATAGTGCGCAACCATCGTGCCGAAGGTGTGCAACCCCGTGACGTCACAATGCTTGTTTACATAGTTCTACGAAGACAAACTTGCGTAAGTGATTTTTTTTAAAAGATGAAAAATGCTTTGTTTTGTAAATTATCTGTTCTGTAGTAAATAAATCTTGGCAGTTTCGTAAATTATATGGTATGTGGTTTGATATTGGTAAGTTTTGGAATGGAAATGCATACAATTCTTTGATAATTCTCACTTTTACGGGAAATTTTCGGCAATTTCACATCGGACTGCATTTGATCTGCTGAGCTGCAGAGTCAAATTCAGTGAAGCGAGTGCAGTAGTGATGATTTCTAATAAATTCACAAAGTAGATAGACTGGGTTACTAATTGTGGCAAGTCTGTTTTCAATAATCCAGCAAAATAAACAATTCTGTGGTTGAGCTCGTTTTATAAAACAAATAATACTACGGTCTTATTATCGTGCGTCATGTAAATGCATCGCACTCTCCGTTATGTTAGATGTGCGCATGCGCACTCTGCTTACGCCTCGTGCACAACGCACAGCTAACATAGCCGTGAGTGCGATGCATTTACACAACGCACTCTAGACCGTGTATTATTTGTATAAAATTGCATGGATAATGTATGTACATACATGCATGCACGCACACACGCACTCACGCCCGCACAAACACACACATTCTTGTAAGGGCCTTCAAAGGTGGATATGGTCAGGCTATGGTAAATAAACCTTCAATTGGGGATATGCCCATTTATTGTGTATGTCCCTGGTTTGTCGGTACGCAAACGGGTTGATATGCCCAATTGCCCAGTACACAAATACACTAACTCAGAAATGTATACACAAAATCTTCATACACCCCTATTGTCTAAAAAAACCCCATTAAAATGGGCTAATAAGGAATATCTTTAAAAAATAATAAAAATAACATACAGTACCGCCCTAAATAAAATCCCTGAAGCACTCTACAAGGCTGTATATATGCCTGTTTCCAAGAGTATCCCCGATTCACGGTGTTTATACTGGTGTATTCCGATTGAAGGCCCTTACAGGGACCCATGCACAGACACAAACGCACGCACGCGCACACACACACACACACACACACACACAAATACATGCACGCGCACACAAAAAAACACAATAGCAGTTGGAGTCATACTTTTACTTCAGCATAAATTAACATGCCCTTTTAATACATAATGCAACGCTCGAAATTGGCGTAGGCCCGATGGCCCGGGGCCAGTAAAAGTTGCGGTCGGGCCAGTAAAAACATGAAAATGCCAAAGTTTGGTGGCCCGATCGGGCCACCAAATGTTTAAACCATAAGAAGACAACATCAAGGAATATGAATCTCAAGTTTGACACCTCTTAAAAACACTTTAATTGTGATTTAAATATTTGCAAGAAATGAAAAGGACGGACATAAAAAGTCGCAAGCGCACTTGCGCTAGTTGAATTAATCCTTATTTATGCCTACAAATATGTGCTATTTCCTCATATGAACACTCTCCCTTGAATTATCTACTTCTTGCATGATAAATCATGGTAAAATTAAACAACTTCCAGAGGTGTGTAATGACTAAAAGTAAAAGCATATGCTTATGCTGTTTTCTTAATTTCCCACACACCCCTGGAAGCCTTTGCAACATGTAGAATATAAACATAGAACAACCAATCCACAGAGGGAGTATGTGTGCATACTAAGACCTATCAAAACACATGTCTAACTTTTCACATTCATTCATATTGCAAAGTGCAGTGTGCTTGCCTTTGCGATACCGTCCGCGATACCGTCAATAAAGGGGAATAATTTCATCTTTCGGATCATTATTCATATTTTTGAAGGTATTACAAAGAATCATTTTTACAAGGTAGAGACTTGTGACTACTTGGAATTATTTTAGCTTGTAAAATAACAAAGATTTAAGTGATTTCATTTCCCGATTTGAAAAGTTAACTAGTTAGCTATGCTCAGTCCCATGTGTGTTTTTTTTGTGTTGGAGATTTTATGGACCATAAAATAACAAAATCGTACATGGAAAAGAGCTTAGTTTCATCAGTTGATGACTCTTAGATGAAACTGCTCGATTCTAGGTTTTGTTTTGTTTATTCAGTGATGGATTTCTTTAATGATGGTGGTAATTTTAACACATAACTTCCATAATTTACCAATTAATGACCAAGTAGTCATGACCATTGTTTTTCTTTGTTTGTAAATTTTATTTTCGGGCCACCAGAAAAAAAGATAATTTCGAGCATTGGAATACAGTAACAAATGAGGCTAAACATTGCCCAGTACCCTGAAACTATGAATATGGTTATTGTTTTAATTTTACTTTTGTTTTTCCTTATTTTTTTCGGGCCAGTAGATTTTGGTTTCGGGCCACCAAAATTGGAAAAATACTAATTTTACTGGCCCGACCGGGCCACCAGCAAAAAAAGTTAATTTCGAGGGTTGCATAATGTGATGCCCACTCGAAAAGATCATACATGTAAATATCTTTGGTTTATTTGTTTTACTTTTACTTTTACAATTTAACAGATTTATAACTTTGAAAGTTACATTGGGAAAAAAACCCACAACATGTTAAACGCTCTTGACAATAAATGCTACAGTAACTTGCTAAAAAATTTGCTGAAATCTGAGCACATTTCCATCATACTCTTTGTTGCGGCAAGATTACTACAATTATATCTAGGCTTTGCACCGGCCCTTCCGGTTATGTAATAGGTGAGGCACCCCTCGGCCCAGCTCCCTCACTGGCATCAGTAGCCCGTTTCATAAAACACTAGCAATTGTTGGAAGTGCATGTCCAATTATTGTAAATATTTGGTCAACAGCCAATCAGCATGGAGCAGTACAGCTGTTGCCATAGTAGTTACAACTTACAACAATTGCAACAGTTGTATGAAATGGGCTACAGATTGCACGAAAAGCACTTCTGAAACAAAGAGAGTGGTTCAGCCTGCACTGAAGAAAAGGCTACGTGATACCAGTGAGAGATGCAGAGGACACATACACATGGGCCCGGATTCACAAAGGAGGTTTGTAGGAGGTTTGTACAAACCATGGTTTGAACCATGGTCTACATCTACGGAGTGCTGCTCGTATACAAGTAAAACAATTCATAATTTCTTATGATATGACTGTTAGAGCTTGCTAACCACCAAATTTCACCATGTAAGAAGACAAACATGTATTTGGTGCATTTTATAAATGTGTACCATCATTGGGCCGTATGCATAAAAACAAGCAATTGCTTGTGCTAGCCTTTTGCTTGAATCGGTATGCACACAAACAAGCAATTGCTTGCAAGCAAAAGCTTTTGCTTACAAGCACAAGCAATTGCTTACAAGCACAAGCAATTGCTTACTGCTCGTAAGCAATTGCTAACCAAACAAGCAATTGCTTAAAACCGTATGCATAAAACGAACCTTTTACTTGTCTTGATAAGCAATTGCTTGCGTTTTTTCAAGCACCTCCAGAACCAGCTTGAGCTCTTGCTTACTAAGGACATTCGCGTTTTAGAATCAAGTTTTCATACCGTTTCAGGATGATTTAGAACTCCTGGTTCCAGAGGTTATGTTGTGATTACATATTTA
Organism: Echinarachnius parma; assembly: GCA_037951105.1. Lineage (NCBI taxonomy): Eukaryota > Metazoa > Echinodermata > Echinoidea > Clypeasteroida > Echinarachniidae > Echinarachnius > Echinarachnius parma. Next base: position 14,074 of record JBAMJV010009450.1, read on the forward strand.
ATCAAGTGGCTGTTATTTTAGACATTTATATCCATGTAGGCAATTTCGTTCATGATTTTAAAATATTTGCGTAATAAAAATACTGTTGCCAGGTCGGGCACGACCAGGGAAAGCTGCTATGCAAGGGACTACACGACGTTTGCATACACTACGAATCCCCTTTGTTGTCATGCAGTGCTATGTTCGCACAACCGTAACGATGCTTTGTTCAACACGTAAGCAATTGCTTAGGCAGTGTAAGCAAAAGGTTTCAGCACAAGTAAAAGCTTATGCATACGAAATTAAGCAATTGCTTGAACTTGATCTTTTGCTTGACAAGCTCTTGCTTGTGCTTGAAGCAATTGCTTATAAGCAATTGCTACGTTTTATGCATACGGCCCAATATTGTTAACAAGTAAGGAGTTTACATTCTTTCTCCATCAGTCTACAAATGGCATTCCATAGTTGTAGAAGATGGTAAAACCATGGTTTGTACAAACCTCCTACAATTAAACCTCCTTTGTGAATTCCACCTATAGTCGCTGACCATGGTTAGAGTGTCTGCCTCGATCATGCACGGGAGGTCCACCAGGATCATACCAACACTTTACAACTGACTTGAATAACATGACTTGAATAACATGGCTTCATATATAAAATTATATAATGTGTGTATCAAACGGTGCCCTGCCCGGTGTACGACCGGTGTGGTCACAGTGTGATCAGTGTTTCACTATGCACACAGTGTACTACTGGTGAGATCACAGTGTGATCAGTGTTTCACTATGTGAACCAGTGCGAACATACTGTCAGCATGCTGTGACACACCCTGCATTCAGTGTGCATACACAGCGCACCAATAGTGTGATAACAGACAGAGTGCTCACATTGCGCTTATATGCTCAGTGTGTGATCACAGGGTGCTCATAGTGTGATCACTGCTCACACTGTGTTCATATTGTGTTCACAGTGTGATGAGCATAGACACTCATTACATTGTTCACATTTTCACTTTACAAAGTCTACACAATGTGTTCACACTAGCACCCCGTGTTCTAAATTTCCAATGGCTCCAGTTCTTGCTATTATACACGTACGCAAACTCATCATATAAATGTATGTGGACAGATTATTTACAAAATCCTCACTATGCGAGAACACAATACACTTCTTAAAGGGCAATGAAACTATGGCTTTCGGCTATTAGTATGGTTTAGAGGGTGAACAGACATTTTATTTGATACATAACTTGGCAATTTTGGCCTCCTGGATCCCATGAAATCCTTACGTGAACATACCCACATTTTACTAATTCTTACGGCGGCAAAAGGTGATGGGAGCGGCCATGTTCTTGTAATTGCCCGACGTGCTTTGCAAACTATGACGTGTGTGCTACGGGCCGAACAAAAGGCTTTTCGCTGATTTACAGACTCGTCAAAGCATCTACAAGTATTCATGCAATGGTTTGAATAGTTGCTATTGAAATGCATTAGTGCATATCACTGACCGTAAGTCCGCACAAACCTAATAATGGCGGCCTCCAGTGTTCGCATAAATAGTGGTAAACCCGATAGAGTTTTCACACATTTCTCCCAAAGCAGAAATCTGAGTCGGAGTTATGTTATATATAATAACAAGGCATATTATGATGTATCAAGTAGGATAAACTCTATTCTTGAGTTGCATTGCCCTTTAAGATAGATCGCATATCATGCAAACATATGATAGAAAATTAACAAAATGCAAGTATACTAAATTATTATGGCAAAGTTATTTTATTTTATGTGAGCTTTTCCAACATAAATTAAACAATTCTTAACACCCTATAGATAGATGCCTGTAATGTATTGAGACTGGCACACAGACATATCGGTGCCTGTTGATGGACATATCGTCTGCTGGGTGTGCGATAAGATCCCAGCCATCAGGCAAAAAATAAGGAAGAGGGGCAAAATCATTTGACGCTGGTGGTTTTTACATAATGAAGACAGAATCAACTTTGTTTTATTAAAATCGATTCAGAAACAGCTGAAATATCCTAAAATATAACTATTTGGAATGAATGTGGGGCCCACATCTATTTGATAATTTGATCAACAAATTTTTAAAGCTTACACATTTTATAAAAATGTACCAAAGTGGCGTTAAAACTATTTTTGATGATCTCTTTGTGACATGATGTACATTTATTGATATATCGTTACTATCGTACGAACTACATTACGCTATGCGTAGTGGCACCGTTACCATTGGTTACGGTGCGTATGTAGAGTTTCTTACTTGGAGCTAGTACTGAGACATCAATAAACATGTTACCTTAAAGTTCATCCAAATATCTTGTGATCCTGCATAATTTACTTTTGTGGCAGCATGATATTATTATATGGTGGCAGCGGGAAACGGACTGCGTCCATTTCGAAGACGATGCATTCTTCTACATCTACCGTAGATCAAATTGGAACACGTAAGCCAATTGATTTTGACTTGATTGTTGCCAGTGCAGTGCACCGACGCCTTATAGACTGTAGTCTAGCAAGTGTACGTGTATATACGCATACAGGCATTATGCTAAGTACGTAGCTGGCGGCAGGCCCAGCCCAGCAGATGGATCATGGATAGTTGACTTTACCGGGACTACGTGACGGAACTTTTCGATGTTCAAATCTGAAACTTTGAAACTTGAGACCTCAAGTCAAGGTAATGATATACCCATTTATATTTACGAGTGCATGTTTATCGGACGCTATGCAGTTGCATTTGTGATTTTTAGTCATTGAGACCAATCTAAGCTGGAAATTGGACGCTATGCTGACTTATCAACGTGATCGACATTTGTCATTGTTGTGCATTTTGTGTGTGTCAAAGTCTTGTCATTCACGGAGCGTGCCATCAAGTTGTGGTGCAAAACTCAAGCGGATTTGGAAGCACAGCTATTTACATTGTGCGTTAATAGTTCTACATGACTGAGCAGCAGTTAACCTATTCCAGATCCAGACAGGCCTAGCTCTATCGGTAGATTGTGTGAGTCAATGAACGCTCTCCAGCGCACACTACCGTATCAAGTTTTGCCGATCTTTCGTAGCCTGTCCACACTGATCCAGGCAGTCAACGGACATTGTCAAGCCTTCAAGGGACCGACATCTCCGAGCCACGAGCGACTGAGCTGAAATAAGACTGAGCAACAGCTGCCCATGGATGCAGATCAACGGAACTGAATATTCAAGCGCGACGCACCAGGACGAGCTGCCCATGGATGCAGATCAACGGAACTGAATATTCAAGCGCGACGCACCGGGACGAGCAAGCACTGCACGTCATCGACATCACCCAGCGATCTACCTCCAACTGGGGATCTTTTCATCGCACCGACCTACTTTCGGACTATTGGAACATCCACACCTGAAAGTGAACTGAGACGCTATCCATTCTAATGCCTTTCATTAACTTTGAAATCAGACGAGTTGTAGCCTCGCTAAACAGAGGTACATCAGAAACTTGTTGGGAGACAAGACAAACAAAAAGAGTACTTTGACAGCAGAGGTGTCAAGGAGCTTCCCGCGCTGAGAACCGGAGAAAAGGTTCTCACTAGAGATCATGGCACTGGGTTGTGGAGTCCCGCAACAGTAGTGGAGAAATGCCAAGAGCCGCGATCATACCTCCTCCAAACCCCAAATGGAGGTATCCGACGTCGCAATCGCAGAGATGTTAGGAGCCTGGGTTATCCGCCAAGACAGATGCACCTTGAAGATATCCCCGGCCCATCAACGACACCAACTCCACAAGGTCGCCCTGTACAAGATACCCGCGATTCCCAAACCAATCAAACGGGAAGAGGAAATGGGGCCTACTTCACTAGGTCAGGGCGCAGCGTATCGAAACCCAAACGTCTAATTGTGTTTTCAGAACTGTTTGTGTTTTTTCAGAACTGTTTGTGTTTTTTCAGAACTGTTGTGTTTTTATAGTCATTGACCATAATTCTGTATTCAGAACAATTTTTTTTCTTTAGAACTGTTTGTGTTTTTTCAGAACTGTAAAAATTTTATTGTATTTCACAGTAATTTGGATATCCCATATTGTGAGATATTATGTTGTTGTAGATGGATGTACTGCTAAATAAAAAATTTGAAGTTACACGAAAAAGAACACTAGATACTCATAAATTAGGAAAAGAAGGTTTAATTCTGCAAATTAGCTCATGATTTGTATTCACAATCAACGGTACATTTTGAATTACAATTGAAGCAAAGTTTGATATTGATAATTATGGGTAGCTATATGGTTGCGTACCTACAGATTTTCGGATACTAGAATGTGATAGTACAGACGTTTAGTTGTACAATGATGTATTTTTAATGCTTGTTTCCACTTACATTAGGGCCATTCTTTGATAAGTGAAACTTTTTTGAAAAAAATGAAGTTTGTTTTTTCAGTAGTTTTATTCCATTAATGGAAAGATCAGTGTCCAAGGTTTCATGAAATATATTTTTTTTATTGAATTTATAAAATGTCTTAGAAAAATTATTCAATTTTCATATTTCAATATTCCAATAAATATCATAACTCAGAAAATAATCAAGCTAGCTCATTCCTTTTATTCTCCTGTACATGATGATACCAACTGTGTGACAATTGAACTTCATTTTACTGTCTACTAGTAAACCTAATATTTGTAAAATTCATATTTCCATTCACATTGTACATGTCACACAAGTGACCACCCCAAAATGTCACACACGTGACCCAGACATCCCCACATAATAACGTGCATTAAAAAACAACAGTTTGAGATAATTTTAATCTTTCACCATTTTCTTACTTACAGATATATATAAGTTGTCTGATACTAATATGAACATTTTAGCTTTTCATATTTTACAGGATTTCCAAAATGAAATTGAGTTAAATTTTTTTTCTTCAAAAGTGCTCCCGTGCAAAGTCACACACGTGACCGATGCCATTTGACCTCTGTCCTTGGGCAACGTAATCCTAATAAAATCTTTTGTGTTACACATGAAAGACTTCAACATGTGCAAGTCATATATGAAGTTTACATCACCATACCTCCTATACTTACTAAAATATAAGCATCCTATTGCAGAATTTTTCATATTTTGGGTCACACACGTGACCAAGAATGGCCCATTATAATTCAGTTTTGAGTAAGTTGAGTATATTGGTTAAGACAATTCTCTAGAAAAAAGAAAACAAGCTAGGAAATATTTTTATTATAAATATCGCAAGTTTAATTATAAAATGCACAATCATTGCATGGTTTGGAATTAGGTCCAATTTTATGAACGTGCGTGAGAAAGATAAACAATTTAACCCTATTCTAACTGGGCTATTTCAGACCAGGTTTTTACTGGGGGGGGGTCAATTTGACCCCCCCCCCCTAAGATCTCGAAGTCCGATTCACGCGAAATTTTGCATAGAGGTACATTGGAGTATTAGCGACGTGCTCATGTTTTCGTTTAAATGATCCAATGTTAAATATGCAAATTATGCGCATATTAATTAGCGAAGTATGCTAATTTATGAAGAAATCCTCTTTTTGTCTGTAAATCACTAAATGTTGCTCAGAATATGCTAATTTTGTGCATGATTATTCTTTATGACTTAACAGGTTTTCAAAAAAAAAAAATTCTTTATGTATTTCTTTGTTTTTGGAATTTCTTATGTATTTCTTTGTTTTTTCAACTTATGTTTTTTATTGTTTTTTTCAATTGAAAAATTATTGACCATTATCCAACCATTTTTAGACCAAAATTAAATGATTGCAGTGATTAGAATGACAAATAATGAAGGTTTTATGTATTCTTGGAAAAAAATCAATTTCCATAGGATTTGTACACAAATCACAAAATTTAGCGATTTTGGGGCCGACGATCACTTACAAAAGTTCACGTGACTTTACAACGGTATATCTGATCTTCGCAAATTTGGTCTCAAAAGTTGCGCAAGACTTCAATGAAAAAACTCATGAAGTCGCGTGGCAATATCTGCGCGCGTTGCGGAATTATCGCGCGAAAAGTCGAGGGGGGGGTCAAATTGACCCCCCCCCCAGTTAAGATAGGGTTAAGACTGTATTTTATAATGGCTAGTGGCTAGCTTGCGACAAGCTTAATAGGCGATCTCTGCAGCAGTTTTTAAGCATGTCAGTTAGGATGAGGAAATAGTCTGCAAGCGTTATTCGTAGAGATCGACTATTACCCGTACTGCTAGCTAGTCGCAAGCCAGCCACAAGATAGCCACCGACTTGTGACACACTTAGATTTCTGTAGGGGTTCTGCGTATCAGTAAATGGGAAGGTTTTGCACGTGGACGACGACAGAAGGGGATTCAGATATTACCATTCTGAGAAAGCTTTTGACAAAAAGGAGCAAATAATGGGTATTTTCTTGTATCTTAATACTAGTCGACCATTGTCAGAGAAATAAAACTTAGAACTAGAACACACCATGAAAGAAAAAAACTTTTCAGCATACGCGTACATGTACAGTGAAACCTCTTTATAATGAGGTCCTTAGGACGATGAAAACTACCTTGTTATATAAGGTTTCTCATTAGATCAGGGTACAAAACAGAAATATAAAGGATATAAATATAGAGGATTTTGTCTATCCGACCTCGTTATGACGAGGTTCTACTGTACCTTCTAAATTAATGGTCTTTCACTACTATGTGTCATTGATGTGACTTTCTAGAGGCCAGACCACTTGTAAGAAAAAGATTTTAAATGATGCAAAATACTGCTTTTCAGAATCTTCTACAGAGGCAAACAGACCTCAAAGCTTTTAACTCCCAACATGCCAAGCTCGCATTTTTGCAAATTACAATGCAGCACACAAATGCCATAGAGCATTAAAATCTCTGGCACTTTAAAAGAGTTAAAAATACTGTACATGTACTTTCCAAATAAATAGCCTTATATGTCCTCAGCGTGACTACTAGTATAGAACTCCCTTCTTGTGTAGAAAAGGCAAGTATTGTAGAGTTTTCATAAATTTTACATCAAGAAAATGATATCAAATTGAAAACAGAAAACATTAATGCTTCTGAATCAACATTTTATGCTTTTGGAAAGGGACTTTTACAACAATGTTGAACTAAACTAATGGCTTTACATAATGTTTAAGCCCAACTAATTAAGTGAAACACCGCCCTTATTTTGACCGTATGCCATACAATTTTACCGTCAAAGCATACTTTCTGATTTTATATACTGTACAGTTATTTTAAATTTGTAAAGACATATTTGTATAATTCAGCAAAAACCCTGCAGATCATGTGAACATTTCTCTTAATTTGGATAGAATTTTAATTTCAAATAATAATAATATAGACTATATATATAGCGACTATCACAATTGATAATCATCTATAAGCGCTTTGCAACAATATCATTACCCCGGTCATAGGATACAATGATCATGCCCTCATAATAAAACGTCTTTCACTTTGCTGTGTCCTCATATGCCTTATTAGGACACTCCTGGCAGATAGATATAATACGTAAACATCAATTGAAAGGTCATTCACCAGTATGTGTCTTCATGCAATTGAAAGGTCTTTCACCAGTATGTGTGCTCAAGTGCTTTGTTAGATTACTTGAGTCCGAAAAAGCCTTTGAACATACCTTGCAAGTGAAAGGTCATTCAACAGTATGGGTCCTCATGTGTCTTGATAGAACACTTGTGTCAGAGAAAGCCTGTGAACACACCTTGCAAGTAAAAGGTCATTCACCAGTATGGGTCCTCATGTGTCTTGATAGAGCACTTTTTTGTGAGAAAGCCTTTGAACATAGATTGCAAATGAAAGGTTTTTCACCAGTATGGGCCCTCATGTGTCTTGTTAGATTACTTGGATCAGAGAAAGCCTTTGAACACACCTTGCAAGTAAAAGGTCGTTCACCAGTATGTGTCCTCAAGTGCTTTGTTAGAGTACTTGTGTCAGAGAAAGCCTTTGAACATACCTTGCAAGTAACATGTCGTTCACCAGTATGTGTCCTTGTGTGTCTTGCTAGATCACTTTTTTGTGAGAAAGCCTTTGAACATAGATTGCAAATGAAAGGTTTTTCACCAGTATGTGTCCTCATGTGTACTGTTAGAGAACTTGTGCAAGAGAAAGCCTTTGAACACACCTTGCAACTAAAAGGTCTTTCACCAGTATGTGTTCTCAAGTGCTTTGTTAGAGCACTTGTGTCAAAGAAAGCCTTTGAACATACCTTGCAAGCATAAGGTCTTTCACCAGTATGTTTCCTCATGTGCATTGATAATTGACCACTCTGTGAGAAAGCCTTTGAACATACCTTGCAACTAAAAGGTCTTTCACCAGTATGTGTCCTCAAGTGCTTTGTTAGAGTACTTTTGTCAAAGAAAGCCTTTGAACATACCTTGCAAGCATAAGGTCTTTCACCAGTATGTGTCCTCATGTGTATTGATAGATGACTGCTCTGTGAGAAAGACTTTAAACATAATTTGCAACTGAAAGGTCTTTCACCAGTATGTGCTTTCATGTGTATTAATAATTTACACTTGTGAGGGAATGCCTTAGAACATAACTTACAAATGAATTCCTTACAAGAGTGTTCATTTTCATGTGTCTGTGTATCACATTGATCAGAGATAGTCTTTGGGCCAATGCTGCATTTGCATTGTCCTTCACACTTTTGCAGACTTCCAGTACACTGTACATCTTCATGATTCTCATGAAGTTCTTCTTTGCCTTTCCTTGAGTGATCCTTTGTGCTGCATGTACATATAATACCTCCCAGAAGGGCCTGCCTAGACCTTGCTTCTCCCAGATTCATCAAGCCATTGCATTTTCCACAGGAAGCATCTGTTGCACCCATCTCAAGATCAGCATTTCCTGCAATGATTGATATTGACATGGAATCAATCATCTGTTGTGACTTTTTGTTTTCCATATCACAATTAGTCGGACAATGGTTATTGACAGAAACAAAAGTACAAGCTATATAACATCACACCTCCATAGTACATACAAGCACCTATGTGTCATTTTAATCACCCTTGTTCCTAATTGAACAGACCTTTTACAAGCCATGACTTGTCCCCTAAAGACTATTTTTAACATCTGTACATTGTATTGTTTGAATTTTGGGATAAATGAGTAAATTAAATATGATCATATCGATTGGTTGAACATTTTCAGATCCGATGAAAGGTTGGTGGTGGACAGATTGCAAAAATGTTTATATCAAAAGTGCAATAGTGTATCTGCAGTTTTTGTTGTAGAGTTATTTGAAAGCGGTTAAATATGTGTCCTCATGTTCCTTACTAAACAAATAAAAGCATCTAACATACCTATTAAATGATTGGTCTTTCATCAGTATGTGTCCTCATATTCTTGTGTGTGAGAATGCCTTTGAACATACCTTGCAAGTAAAGGGTCATTCACCAGTATGTGACCTCATGTGTATTGATAGATCTCTTTTGTATAAGAAAGCATCTGGACACACATTGCAAGTAAAAGGTCGTTCACCAGTATGTCTCCTCGTGTGTACCGTTAGACCACTTTTGTGTGAGAAATCCTTTGAACACACCTTGCAAGCATAAGGTCTTTCACCAGTATGTGTGCTCAAGTGCTTTGTTAGATTACTTGAGTCCGAAAAAGCCTTTGAACATACCTTGCAAGTGAAAGGTCATTCACCAGTATGGGTCCTCATGTGTCTTGATAGAACACTTGTGTCGGAGAAAGCCTGTGAACACACCTTGCAAGTAAAAGGTCATTCACCAGTATGGGTCCTCATGTGTCTTGATAGAGCACTTTTTTTGTGAGAAAGCCTTTGAACATAGATTGCAAATGAAAGGTTTTTCACCAGTATGGGCCCTCATGTGTCTTGTTAGATTACTTGGATCAGAGAAAGCCTTTGAACACACCTTGCAAGTAACATGTCGTTCACCAGTATGTGTCCTTGTGTGTCTTGCTAGATCACTTTTTTGTGAGAAAGCCTTTGAACATAGATTGCAAATGAAAGATTTTTCACCAGTATGTGTCCTCATGTGTACTGTTAGAGAACTTGTGCGAGAGAAAGCCTTTGAACACACCTTGTAACTAAAAGGTCTTTCACCAGTATGTGTCCTCAAGTGCTTTGTTAGAGCACTTGTGTCAAAGAAAGCCTTTGAACATACCTTGCAAGCATAAGGTCTTTCACCAGTATGTTTCCTCATGTGCATTGATAATTGACCACTCTGTGAGAAAGCCTTTGAACATACCTTGCAACTAAAAGGTCTTTCACCAGTATGTGTCCTCAAGTGATTTGTTAGAGTACTTGTGTCAAAGAAAGCCTTTGAACATACCTTGCAAGCATAAGGTCTTTCACCAGTATGTGTCCTCATGTGTATTGATAGATGACTGCTCTGTGAGAAAGACTTTAAACATAATTTGCAACTGAAAGGTCTTTCACCAGTATGTGCTTTCATGTGTATTAATAATTTACCTTTGTGAGGGAATGCCTTAGAACATAACTTACAAATGAATTCCTTACAAGAGTGTTCATTTTCATGTGTCTGTGTATCACATTGATCAGAGATAGTCTTTGGGCCAATGCTGCATTTGCATTGTCCTTCACACTTTTGCAGACTTCCAGTACACTGTACATCTTCATGATTCTCATGAAGTTCTTCTTTGCCTTTCCTTGAGTGATCCTTTGTGCTGCATGTACATATAATACCTCCCAAAAGGGCCTGCCTAGACCTTGCTTCTCCCAGATTCATCAAGCCATTGCATTTTCCACAGGAAGCATCTGTTGCACCCATCTCAAGATCAGCATTTCCTGCAATGATTGATATTGACATGGAATCAATCATCTGTTGTGACTTTTTGTTTTCCATATCACAATTAGTCGGACAATGGTTATTGACAGAAACACAAGTACAAGCTATATAACATCACACCTCCATAGTACATACAAGCACCTATGTGTCATTTTAATCACCCTTGTTCCTAATTGAACAGACCTTTTACAAGCCATGACTTGTCCCCTAAAGACTATTTTTAACATCTGTACATTGTATTGTTTGAATTTTGGGATAAATGAGTAAATTAAATATGATCATATCGATTGGTTGAACATTTTCAGATTCGATCAAAGGTTGGTGGTGGACAGATTGCAAAAATGTTTATATCAAAAGTGCAATAGTGTATCTGCAGTTTTTGTTGTAGAGTTATTTGAAAGCGGTTAAATATGTGTCCTCATGTTCCTTACTAAACAAATAAAAGCATCTAACATACCTATTAAATGATTGGTCTTTCATCAGTATGTGTCCTCATATTCTTGTGTGTGAGAATGCCTTTGCACATACCTTGCAAGTAAAGGGTCATTCACCAGTATGTGACCTCATGTGTATTGATAGATCTCTTTTGTATAAGAAAGCATCTGGACACACATTGCAAGTAAAAGGTCGTTCACCAGTATGTCTCCTCGTGTGTACCGTTAGACCACTTTTGTGTGAGAAATCCTTTGAACACACCTTGCAATCATAAGGTTTTTCACCAGTATGTGTCCTCATGTGTGTTGATAGATGACTGTTCTGTGAGAAAGCCTTTGAACATACATGGCGAGTGACAGGTAGTTCCCCAGTGTGTGTTCGAATGTGTGAGCGTAGATCACCTTTATGAGAAAAGGCCTTTGAACATACCATGCAAGTCATAAATTCACTACTTATGTCGTTCACCACTTATGTGTCTTCATGTGCCTTGCTAGATTACGGTTGTGTGAGAAAGCTTTTGAACATACCTTGCAACTAAAAGGTCTTTCACCAGTATGTGTCCTCAAGTGCTTTGTTAGAGCACTTGTGTCAAAGAAAGCCTTTGAACATACCTTGCAAGTAAAAGGTCGTTCACCAGTATGTGTCCTCGTGTGTCTTGCTAGATCAATTTTGTGTGAGAAAGCCTTTGAACATAGATTGCAAATGAAAGGTCTTTCAGCAGTATGTGTCCTCATGTGCCTTGTTAGAGAATTTGAGCGAGAGAAAGCTGTTGAACATACCTTGCAAGTAAAAGGTTGTTCACCAGTATGTGTCCTCAAGTGCTTTGTTAGAGCACTTGGGTCCGAGAAAGCCTTTGAACATACCTTGCAAGTAAAAGGTCGTTCACCAGTATGGGCCCTCATGTGTCTTGTTAGATTACTTGTGTCAGAGAAAGCCTTTGAACACACCTTGCAAGTAAAAGGTTGTTCACCAGTATGTGTCCTCATGTGTACTGTTAGAGAACTTGTGCTAGAGAAAGCCTTTGAACACACCTTGCAACTAAAAGGTCTTTCACCAGTATGTGTCCTCATGTGTACTGTTAGAGTACTTGTGTCAAAGAAAGCCTTTGAACATACCTTGCAAGTAACATGTCGTTCACCAGTATGTGTCCTCGTGTGTCTTGCTAGATCACTTTTGTGTGAGAAAGCCTTTGAACATAGATTGCAAGTAAAAGGTTGTTCACCAGTATGTGTCCTCATGTGACATGTTAGGTTACTTTTATCAGTGAAAGCCTTTGAACATACCTTGCAACTGAAAGGTCTTTCACCAGTATGTATATTCATGTGTTTTATTAAATGACCCCTCTGTAAGAAAGCCTTTGAACATATCTTGCAAGTGAAAGGTCTATCACCAGTATGCATACTCATGTGTTGTGTTAAATGGCGACTCTGTGAGAAAGCCTTTGAACATACCTTGCAAGTAAAAGGTCTATCATCAGTATGTGTCCTTATGTGTAAACATAAATGATCTTTCCGAGAGAAAGCCTTTGAACATACCTTGCAAGTAAAAGGTCTTTCACCAGTATGTGTACTCATGTGTTTTGTTAGATAACCTTTCTGAGAGAACGTCTTTGAACATACCTTGCAACTGAAAGGTCTTTCACCAATATGTGTCCTCATGTGTCTTTGTAGCTCACTATTGTGAGAGAAATCCTTTGAACATACATTGCAAGCATGAGGTCTATCACCAGTATGTGTCCTCATGTGTCTTGTTAGTTGAGCTGTCTGAGAGTAAGCCTTTGAACAGACCTTGCAAGAGAAAGGTCTACCAACAGGCCTGGTGACGTTTGATAATACAGACAGGTTTTTATCCTGTGTTAATATGTGAGTATCAAAATTGTTTCTTTTGTTTCCAGAACGAATGCCAAGCTTAAATTTCACACAAGATTGTTCATTTGTGTGTCTCTGTAGACCCATGTTGTCAAGGAATGTCTTTGAACACAGGCTGCATCTGTACTGTCTGCTACCTTCTTTGTTACCGTCCTCACCCATTATTCCCAAAGGATCCTCACTAAGTTCATTAGTGTTCTTTCTTGATTGAATCCTTGAGCTACATGTACCTGTATCGCCCTCCTGAAGGGCCTGCTTTTCTGGCACTCCAAGGTTCGAAGAGGTAGATTCCAGTCCCTTTTCCTGATGATCAGCATTTTCTGCAAAGGAACATGAAATGTAGTAAATGTTTATCCAAGTTTTCTCAAATGATATTAACTTTTAATTTGCCAGGGATTTTAAAGCTCTATAGCATTTGTGTGAATTGTAACTTACAAAAGTGCGTGCTTGTCACTCAATGAGTTAATGTGACTTTTTCTAAAATTATTTTTCCAAATGAAATATATGAGAGGGTTTGGAAGACCTAATCTGCATTAAATAAACCATTATTCATTCAAAATGTCCACTGTGTTCCAGAGTAGGCCTCCTGATTGGTAAAAAAATAAAAACATGAATTTACTTTATTGTTTTGTTTTTATTAAAATAAAACAAATTAGGTCAAGCCACCGGCTGTCCACAATATATTTCGCACAGGGCAGTTGTGATATACCATATATATGTTTGCATATTAAAGAATTAATTACAGTTGTCTTTGATCTGACATTGGAGTTGAATTGAGCCTCTAGGACATCGGCCTTTCATTGAGAGAAAAATACACCAAGAGATCTACGTGTAAATCTGGGGCACTCCCTACCTGAATCCTTTGACTCGACATTACAACATGTCCTGCTTGTTCCATGAAGTGTCGGATGATTTGTCTCTTTTGACTTGGCATTATGACATGTACTGATTGTTCCATGAAGTGTTGGATGATTGGTCTCATTTGACTCGACAAGGAATGTAAATGTTTGCCCAAGTGTTCTCAAATGTAATTAACTTTTAATTTGCCAGGGATTTTAATGCTCTATAGCATTTGTGTGAATTGTAACTCACAAAAGTGCGAGCTTGTCACTCAATGAGTTACAGTAATGTGACTTTTTCTCAAATTATTTTTGAAAAGGAAATATATGAGAGGGTTTGGAAGATCTAATCTGCATTAAATAAACCATTATTCATTCAAAATGTCCACTGTGTTCTAGAGTAGGCCTCCTGATTGGTAACAAAATAAAAACATAAATTTACTTTATTGCAAGGCTCGACACTCGCACTGGCCCGCTGGCCCGGGGCCAGTAAAATTGAGAGAAAAATACACCAAGAGATCCAAGTGTAAATCTGGGGTATTCCCTACCTGAATCCTTTGACTCGACATTACAACATGTCCTGGTTGTTCCATGAAGTGTTGGATGATTGGTCTCCTTTGACTCGACATTACAACATGTCCTGCTTGTTCCATGAAGTGTTGGATGATTTGTCTTCTCTCTTGGGATGTCTGCTCCACAATCCATTGCTTGTTTCTGAAACTCAGCAGCTTGGGGTTCAACTTTCTTGCATATATCACACTTCATGACAACGTTCTGCTCTGTACCACCAAAGGAATACTGGAATCTGCTACCATGCAGTACCTTGTGACAGTCCTCACACTTAGCAAGTTTTTTCCTGATGCGTAGTTTTTGTAGCACAATCTTAGCTGTCTTAATTTGAGGAAATGTATTCTTGATCTCTCTGGAAGTTGACGATGGCGAACTATTTAGCAGGAAATTGCTCTCCCCATCTTTACCACCTAAATAAAGCAAAGCATGACATAAAATATATCAGTAAGAAGGTGCATTTGGTAGGATTTTAAATGGTTTGTGCGCATGTTATTATACATTGTAGTGATGTTATTATAGTGATTAAAATGATTCCTGAGGGTGTGAAGACGACTGAGAGGGGGGAGGGGGGGGGGGGGGGTAGTGTTTGATGGGAGGGGGCATCCGCCCTTGCACATAAGGGAGATTGTTAAAATTTGTACTTATTATTAAATTATGCAATCCAGTGCATACCTAGGAAGGAAATTTGAAGACATGAAGTAGAATCTAATTTTTCATGTCTCGAAAATGCCCAGGGCTTCCGCTTAGCGGTGGCCTGGGTGCCAAAACTGCCAATGGCCACCTGAAATTTAATTAGGTTCTACAACACACAAGTCTATGGTAAGAATATATTTGATGTGTAATTTTGGCCACCTGAAAAAAAAGTTAAGGGAAAGCCTTGATACCATTTTTAAATACTGTATAGTCAAATTAGATTTCCACTTCCCTGCTCAAGCATTGTCTAGGGTCCTGTTGCAGAAAGAATACAATCGATTGTAAGTTACAATTAATCATAAGTCGGATCATGTGTTCCAGATACGCGAATCTGCGGTTGAAACGCAAAAGTTGATTACTAACAATCAATCATAACTTACAATCGATTTTATCTCTTTCTGCAACGGGACCTTGAAGTTTCATTGGGAGGGGGGAACCCATTCTGACAGCTTGATATTCATTCTTTACCTTCATCTATCGTTCCATCCACAGTTTCTAATTTGATCTCCATCTTCACCAAGTCTCTCTGGTGATCACTTGACGACTCTGTTGATTCCATGGCAACCTCCTGCAGTCGATCAACCTCAACATCCAGAGAACCCTCAGGTGGTGCATCCTGATGACTGTCCACTTCAGGCGGTCCTGCAGGTCACATGAAATTCAACTCATCAAGGAACTAATACTAATGTGACAAAAAATGAAGGCTGGAATTGTCATCAGTGGCACCTCTTAAAGGAATCTAGTAACATTGTCTACATCCACATCACTTCTACTCTTTAAATTTGTATTACTGAAACAATCACGGGGGAACATGTTTTGTTTTTCCAAATTTCTCAATTAGAGATATAAATGATAGAAGTGTTTTAATTTCCAATTCTCTATGGGAGACTTTCAACTGTATACAAAGTAAGTGCAATGATCATGGGCGTAGCAACTTACGTAATACCTATTCATTAGGGGGGTGAATGAATAGATCACCCCCCCCCTAATTGAATGGGTATCAACTATCAATGACAGATCTACGCCCATGACAATGGGCCGTATGCATAAAACGTAGCAATTGCTTATAAGCAATTGCTTCAAGCACAAGCAAGAGCTTGTTAAGCAAAAGATCAAGTTCAAGCAATTGCTTAATTTCGTATGCATAAGCTTTTGCTTGTGCTGAAACCTTTTGCTTACACTGCCTAAGCAATTGCTTACATGTTGAACAAAGCATCGTTATGGTTGTGCGAACATCGCACTGCATGACAACAAAGGGGATTCGTAGTGTATGCAAACGTCGTGTAGTCCCTTGCATAGCAGCTTTCCCTGGTCGCCCTGGTCGTGCCCGACCTGGCAACAGTATTTTTCTTACGCAAATATTTTCAAATCATGAACAAAATTGCCTACATGGATATAAATGTCTAAAATAACAGCCATTTGATTAAATATGTAATCACAACATGACCTCTGGAACCAGGAGTTCTAAATCATCCTGAAACGGTATGAAAACTTGATTCTAAAACGTGAATGTCCTTAGTAAGCAAGAGCTCAAGCTGGTCTGGAGGTGCTTGAAAAAAAGCAAGCAATTGCTTATCAAGACAAGTAAAAGGTTCGTTTTATGCATACGGTTTTAAGCAATTGCTTGTTTGGTTAGCAATTGCTTACGAGCAGTAAGCAATTGCTTGTGCTTGTAAGCAAAAGCATTTGCTTGCAAGCAATTGCTTGTTTGTGTGCATACCGATTCAAGCAAAAGGCTAGCACAAGCAATTGCTTGTTTTTATGCATACGGCCCAATGATTATGAGGTGGCAAACATCACTATCCATTTAGCTCAATTGCTTGGTCAAGTGACACTTCATCATACCTTCATTAGATTTTGTACACGTACATCAAAAAAAGTTAAGTCCTAGGGCCCCATGGGAGACCCAACTTATTGTTGAATGTGCCTTACTTGTTATTAATCAGAACACAGAAAGGGGGCATAAAAGGTGTGGCGGCATGGGGGTACGTGCCCCCCCCCCCCAAAAAAAAAAATAATAATAATAATAAAATTTAAAAAAATTAAAAAAATTAAAAAAGAAAAAGAAAAAAAAATAAAAAAAATAATAAATAATAATTTGAAAATAAACAATTGGAAACATATGGGGACATTTTATGAAGAAAAAAGAAATACATTTAGGTGTGCCCCCAATAATTTTGCGTGACTTCAAATCAGTCCGACCATGCTACACTACTGTCTATAAATCTCCAACTTCTTCAAAATCCATCATAATTGTGCTCCTTTCCCCAATTGCGCATACATGTTAGTAATGCAAGTAAAAGACAGTTACGTGACTAAAGTCTATTTGATCTATCTTTCTTGGCCCATACCACCACTCAAAATAATTCCTACCTCTTTTCACATCAATGGTTTCCTGTTTGATATCTAGCACTGCCACACAGTTGTTAGTCACTTGATCATGTGACAGTGGATCAGGTGGTTTCACTGTCACTTGGTCATGTGACAGAGGATCAGGTGGTGTCATTGTTAGTAGATCAGGTGGTTCCATCTTCAGACCAGTGATCCTTACATTCCTGGAATCCTCAGATGCTCCATCAATGCAGCTTTCATTCACAGACTCAGTCATTCCTAAATGTGCATGAAGATGAAACAAAAGAAAGAATGTCACAGTAAAATTGTCAAGGCCACACAAGTGATGACCCTAGGCTGTGGCCACCAATATTTGTACATTCTGTGGATTTTACAGGTGTACACAACTACATAATGCATAGGTGTAGGAGGCAGGGAGCTGCATTGTGATAAGGGTTTTTGCAGGTGATTCTACAGTAATTCATGCTAGTGACGTTTACGTTATGAATACAACTATAACAATCTGAACCCCTGTAAATTACAGTGCAAGTCGAGGGGTTAACTGCATGCTACTTTGATTGACTTAAAGGGATAGTTGAGTTTTGGTATAGAGGGCGCTACACAAAATAATTCTGAGATAATGAAAAGCGGAGTGTCAAATTCGAAAGAGCATACAATTTTAATGACAGAATAAACGTTATTTGATCAAAATTGGTTCAGAAAAAAAAAATTCCTAACTACTGTACTTACAATACATTGTAATGTGACCATTTGGAATTGTGGCCACACAATTATTCAATAATTAAACTAGATGGATCTTCGACTGCGCGCAGTCGAATATGATGCCTCCGCCATTGCGTGATTTATATCAAGCCCCAAAAATCAACATGCACTGAATTAATTCTTTAACTCAATTTTAATAGTTAAAATTACAAGATACAAATACAATGAAGGAACCAAGTTTGATGGTTATTTATCAACTGGTTTATGAGATATTGCAATTAATAAGGTATTTTGGCATAACGAGTCATGTGACCTTGACCTTTGACCTTATGACCCCAAAATCTGATGGCTACAATGGCTTCCTGTGATACATTCAGGTACCAAGTTTGATTGAAATATGACATTCAGTTCTTGAGATTTTGCAATTACAAGCTAATTTAGCATATATATTGTGCCCTGCGACCTTTGACCTTTGACCTCATGACCCAAAAATCTAACCAGTTATTAGTCACCTCAAGATACATACATGTACCAAGTATGGTGCAAATCCATCAATCACTTCTTAAGATAACGCGATCAAAGCTCTATTTTTGCATATATAATGAGCCATGTGACCTTTGACCTTTGACCTCATGACCCCAAAATCTAATCAGATCATTGGCACCCCAGGATACATACATGAACCAAGTTTGGTGAGAATCCGTCAATCAGTTCTTGAGATAACGCGATCACGAGCTATTTTTGCATAATGAGCCCTGTAACCTTTGACCTTTGCCCTCATGACCCCAAAATGTAATCAGTTCATTGGCCCCCCAAGATACATACTTGGACAAGGTTTGGTGAGAATCCGTCAATCGGTTCTTGAGATAACGCGATCACGAGCTATTTTTGCATATATAATGAGCCCTGTGACCTTTGACCTCATGACCCCAAAAGTTAATCAGTTCATCGGCCCCCTAAGATACATACTTGGACTAAGTTTGGTGAGAATCTGTCCATTGGTTCTTGAGATAATGCGATCACGAGCTATTTTTGCATATATAATGAGCCCTGTGACCTTTGACCTTTGACCTCATGACCCCAAAATCTAATCAGATCATTGGCACTCCAGGATACATACATGAACCAAGTTTGGCGAGAATCCGTCAATCGGTTCTTGAGATAACGCGATCACGAGAACGGGACGTACGTATGGACGTACGGACGTACGTACGGACGTACGGACGGACGGACAACCCGAAAACATAATGCCTCCGGCTACTTCGTTGCGGAGGCATAAAAATGCTTCCTCTTCTCACAAATTTACAAGAAAGGTTTTTAAATGAGTTGTCATAACGAAAAGTTTGTTGCATTTTGCTAGTCTGCCTATGCGCGGGCGCGTGCAAAATCTTCTCCATAGACCTCCAATATACTTCACTACGTTTCCATTTTCCCTTTTAATACACACACCACCAGGTTTGACCCAATGACGATGCGGAGCATTGGCCACGAGCCAATGTCCACTTTCGTCCACGAGCCGCAAAGCGGAGATTTTCTTTTGCTATTTTGAACCCCCGTACGTGATTTTTTTTTTCACCCTTTTTCACTTTCGTCCACGAGCCGCGAAGCAGCATTTTTTTTGTGCTATTTTGAACCCCCGTAAGTGATTTTTTGTCACTTTTTTGTCACTTTCGTCTGCGAACCGCGAAGCGGGGATTTTTCTTTGCCATTTTGAACCCCCGTAAGTGATTTTTTTCCCCACTTTTTTCACTGATACATTTTCACTTGGCAGCCCAAGGGGGTGGGTTTAAACCCCCTAACCCCCCCCCCCCCCCCCGCCCCCCGTAGATCCGCCACTGGATTGTCCCAACACGCGTCAGATCTACGCAGATGCAACAAATTTGGCAAACTTTTTGACATGGATTATATCTCTCTATTTAATCACTATTTCAACAAAACATCATAGTGCACATTATTTCATTTTAAATGGTTAAAACCGTGGAGTGCTTAGAGAGAGCACTTTAACAATAACACTTTAACAGCTCTTTTTGAATGATAACAGGCTTTGTACTTAGTCATTTGTAATTTTTGTTTTCCTTTCGAGCATGGTGGAGTATTCGTTTGTAATGTAACAGTGTAGGTTTTGGTTACTAAATTTAGTTTGAACTGTACTCTCTTTACCAGAACTCAACTATCAATTTAATTACTGGTTAAATTTAAATGGTTTTGAGATTTTAATATGGTATAATACATAAATGATGTCTCATCAAACATTCCCATGTAGCCTTGTAGGCTACAGATGAAAACACAAAACTCACCTACAGTAAGACTAAGAGAGGTACAAGAAAAATTGTCTACTGTTTCTGAAGACTCGCTTGCCATGCTGGCATTGCTGGTGTTGGGCAAACAAAGTTTCCCATTCTGTTCACCAGTCACATCGGTAGACAGTGATGCAGTAAGCACCATCACTTGATGGGGTGGCGTAATTCCATCACTCTTCCTCAACGATGTTGAAGTTGAATTTTCCAACTCAGAATACAGGAATGGATCTGGGAATACATTGCAATCTGACTCTGATCTGGACAAGGAATTCAAAGAAGACATCTGGCCAGAACAAACATACCCAGAAATTAGAGACGATATCAACCGATTGCAAGCGTAGGTGGGGTAGTACTGGTATCGCTTTAGTTTCCCGCGCTTTCTTTTCACGTCATTGCATAACGCGCACTCACTCCATGGAAATGAAGACTAGTGCGCGCATCCGTTACTATGCTATGACGTAACAAAGAAATCATTAATTCGCTTACTGAATATAATTTATCAACTGAGTATACTTTGATCAAGTGAAACACGTCTGTTTCTGGGGTCTGCCGTCTGATATACAATGTATCTTCTTTATTGATGTTTATATCTTATGCGAACATCAATTGAAATATCGGTTAAACCTTGACGTTTTATTTCGAAATGATTGTACGTGACATTGAGTACGCACATGTCTCCATGTATGTTCAACCCACACCCCCACCCCCCTGCACCACCCTGACCACAACTACCACACTTCCCCCCATCATGTTTTTTTTTAATGACAAATTATGTAGACGTTTTATCATATTGAGGCACTGTGTCGAGTCAAAACATTTACTAAACGTTTAAAACATCGTCGGGAAAAGTAAAAAAAAGGTTACGTTGAGATCTGAAGTACTATTATTATTTATACAAATATCTAAAATATCATATCATTGAGAAAAACGAACTCGAAAAACCGAACACATGCAGTCTGTTTTTTTTGTTATTCGGTCATATCTTTATAATGCATATAAATTACATTCGTTTATATATACATTACTTTAGGGTGCCCGACTGCAAAGAAAAAGAAAATAATGTACAGTATGTTCTTATTTTTGTTGAAGAATTGTCAACAGATTGAAGATGTTTTTTCGTCGGTTTTATATAACAGTATTTCAGGCCTGAACATTTACATTTTTTGCCGTTTCCCGACTTTCGCTATATATAGGGTGTAAAACAAAAACACGATTTGGCATTTACTTGTTTTTAATGTTTGTTTTCTGTTTGGTAAATTAAATGGAATAACTGCGCTGATGTATTGCCTTGTTATTTAAATATGCCATATTCTCTTACCACCCTCTTGTGTATGAAGATAACATCATATTTCTCAAATAATGTCACATATAACACGGTATGCTAACTTTCCCGATATCGGGATTTTGCAGACGTATGATTATCCCATTTGCCTACATTATATTTGTACATGCAATTAATAGCACTTACTTCAAATGGCATTTATGTTATTTTCATGCTACAATCATCGTCATAATATGCGATTATTCTTTTTCATCATCATCATCATCATCATCACTATAACTGTTCTACCATAATCATCATCATCATAACTGTTATACCATCATCACCATCATCGCCCACCATCACCCCCGTGTGTGTGTGTGTGTGTGTGTGTGTGTGTGTGTGTGTGTGTGTGTGTGTGTGTGTGTGTTTTTTTTGGGGGGGGTCACTCTCATAAAAAAGGGACCCACCTGTGTCCATTGCCCCTAATTTCGAACACCTGTGCACCTGAAAAATTACCCTTTTGTTTATTTTTCTTCTGAGTGCTATTAACCAACCTCTCTTTTTAAGAAAAACGTCGACGACGCCGTATAGCTACACACGTGTGCACCTGAACAGGTACACTTTTGTGGGTTTTCGTAATGATTGCTGAAAATCACTCCTTTTGAAAAAGACAAAATTATACCCTTTCGACGTGTTTTTAATTTTTATTTTGGACGCAGGTGCGTAGCCAGTCATGTTGGGAGTGACCCTCCCAATCATCAACTTCATACGATCACCATCATCACATGACCATCACCATCAATAACTTAACACGTTATAACTTATTCACACGTATTTTCACTACTTCACACAATTAATATTACAACTTGGAAAACATTTCCTGGAGGTTCGATTTGTTTTTAATTCACTAAAAAAGTTCTGTAATATAATTTTTAATTCAGTTACCATCCATTATTAGCATCATCTTTGAATAATTTATCACAATCTAATCTTTTGGGGATCAGTCAATCTTCGATGAAAACATTCTTCAGCAAAGAAGAAATATTACTAAAATTTGTAATGTATTGTTGTGTGATTAGTTATTCGAATTCGAGGTATTCGCACCTCACCTGGTCATGCTGGTGTTATTACAATGTATGAGTATTCATACCACTTTACAAATAGGTAGTAACGATCCATCATGATCTCCTCCCCTCCCATTAAAAATGCCAACCAAACTATCACTAAACATATAATTACCCTGAGCTCCGATTAAAGCCCCCCCCCCCTAATCTCATAAGGCTTGCCGAAAGTAATCATACTTGAGACTTCAATCAAATGCCAATAATATTGCTAGATGTTTACTGATGTGTGATAGATTCAAAGGAAAGAAGACTGTTTACCTGGTGAAAACTTTAAAATTGAGTGATCACCATATTCGATGGCAAATTATTTTGGCTACGTTTCAGAAACGCTTTTCAATTCAATCATAAATATTTCCATTATAACTTAAGGGCGACATTTGAAAAATCAATATACTCATTTCATTTCCATTTGGCCATAACTAGAAAACAAGGTCAAAGAGAATTGTGGAAGCTCGAAGTAATTTGGGATAATTTTGACAAAGTTAATGTATGCCTTTTATAGGCATGATCATGTACCATATGTCCCAAAATTAATTACAACGGGACTTTCTGCAACGATAATTTTAAAGATAGTAGATCAATCATAATACTTTTTCATGGTATGAAACTGTAACTTATTACCTACATCTTGCAGAAAACCCTATTTTATGTGCCTTCAGTGTCATGGAGAATGGGGATCTTTATACATCATGGCAAATTCCTTCCCTCCAGGTTTTGTAGGAAGAGGCGTTGTCCATTGTGTTCACGCCTTACATACAGTACTAAGTTGTTCATTGTGTTTCGCAGAAAATATCTTTTGAGAAAGTAACTTCTTGTTTTCTGCATTTTCAACTAACGAAATAAATAATGAATGAAATGAAGTAAAAGGGAATCATATTTCTGAGTTTTGCAAACATTAGTAAGGTGTGAACATTAATGATTAAAGAGAAAATTAAATCATTAACTCATGGAAGACTTGATTTGAGCTCTTCCTCCTGTATGGCTTTCATTATTTGTTTCACATCCTTCAACAACAAAACCTCACACGAGTACACACCATTGATATAAAGGGGTATGCACATAATTATACAAAACCTTCTTCAGTCTCGTAATAATGCTTATTTCATTTGAATGTACCGTATGGATGATTATCCGTTTACCAAGTTAAACAAAAACAATCATCATATTATTACAATACAAACTCTGATTGAATCACTTTCATTATGCTTGGATTGTGAACTTCATTAGTACAAGCACAACGTTCAATGATGGATTAAACTAAATAAATGTAGTCAGAATAAATAATATCACCAACACTTTTTCGTGTTCGATCTTAATGTCAACATAATTCCACAAACATGTTTATGCAAAATGAGGACTAACAAGTTGTGAATTTGAAGTTTGGTATATTGAAAAGATTTTGTTTTCTTCATTTTTTAGAGGGTTAAGAAGTAATGTTATTATTTTATTGACAATTAAAATAGCATCTGTTTGAATGGAATTACGTAAATACAAGAAAACTATTACATTTCGTCCACGCAATTACCCACCCTTGTCACAGAGAGCGGACAAAATACCACTTTACAGGGTGGCCCCTAACAAACGGGAGGGGACCCAAAATAAAGTTTGAAATGATTACGTCCATCGGATAGGGTGTTTTCCTATGAAAACGATACCAGTCTTTTTCGTGTACCTGATAGACTAAATAATTTCGTTACTATATTTTGGGAGGTGCCACACTGTATACTATTACCAAGTCAGCGAGCATGAGTCCATGTGAATAGTACCTAATTATCAAAGCCACGGTAACATACCATCACCTTCTCGCTGGAGCTAGAACTTGATTTTTAGTTGATTTGGTCTGAGCCCCGTGCAATTCTATGTCGGAAAATAGAGAACAAAACAAATAGAACAAAACATTTTTATCGGAAATTGTACTTTAAAATTAACACATAATAACATCACCACTCATCTGTAAGTATGATTTTGCTCTTGCTCAAAATGTAAACAAGAATTATTTTCACATATTTTCCTTTTGTGTTTTCATTGTTTTCCAGATTATTAGGGTGCAGATATGATAATCACATGTGTTTACTTTATCAATAATTTTGTTTAAAGGGACTTTGTCCAAATCCTAAAAATCCAATTTGAATTCTAGCGGTTCCCTCATACCTCGTTGTATTCGTATTGACAGAAATTATGGGACAGGTTTCGTTTTTGTTTATCTAGTCCCTTTCGTTACAAAGATATGTACGATTGAAGTGTTCAGATAATAAAAACTCCGTCTATCCGTTGGAGTTTTGAAACCGTGTACAAAGTGAGTGCAGTGAGTTAGTTCTTTGCAGCTTGCATTTTTGCTCATTACTCGGCCATGCAACGTCCATTTGACTTGACATTTCCACACAATACCCTGTGGACATATCAGATAACAACAATATACGTTGCATCAACCATTCATCACTTTTTGCACATGATTGTCAACAAAGTTACTAGATCCCTTTAATGAAATTAATGTAGATTAGAGATCTGAACTGTGAACGTTATACTATCCCCTTTTACATGCGCAGCCGTTTTATAAATGACACAACATGCAATACGTTAAAAAATTCGCTATATTATAAACAAGGTTATCAACTGTACGTATTGCCTTACAAATATACTAACCCGATGCATGTACAGACACAAAGGGATGGAAACAGCCTTTTGATGCTTCAATTGAGATGATGTCCACGATTGCTCCTTCCGTCTAACGGCTGTGAATTAAAAACAAAAACAAATAAAAACTTGCAGAGCTTGTGTAACTCAAATTCCTGCTTTTTAATTGTCGACGATTTGTTTTTATGATAAGTGGATAAAGTCAATGAGTCATTGTCTTTGTGGTGTTTTGAGTGTCAGAGTGTATAATAACAGCACTTGTGATTTGCTGACTAGGTCTTAACTCTCAATAACTCTCGGCCTATCAAAATAGTTTTAATTACAGTAGTATTTAATGTATTAATAATACCATTTTGCAATAGGCCTACCAATAATAACTGTTAAACTTGAGTTAAGTCACTCGGACTAATTCTTAAGATTTTAAAGTACTAGCTAGTATATAGTGATCACTTTACGGGAACCCAGGCCCAGCCCATTGACTGGCTTGTCTAGACTTGTATTTTGTAGTGTTGATTGAAACTGAAACTTCGTCGCACTCTCACGTCACTCTCAGTGCGCGAGTTTGAAACGGCCGGCTAGCATAGCCCTTGCCCTAGCCTAGGGCTAGGCTAGACAAGTCGCTGCACTGCCCTGACCCTGTTTACAGAGTTACAATAAGTAAGGTCTTACTCTTAGGAAGCGCAAGGCCGCCCCAAACAAAAACAACAACATGTGACCAATTATTTGTCATGACTCTTGGAGTTGGAGTTGGACTTGGTCTTCACACTACTCTCACTGTACGAGGGCCTAGTCCTAGCTACCAGTAAACCGCGTAACGAACGGTAGACTAGACACGTCACTACTGGCTAGTTATGCTAGTCACACTCGACTCATCTAGGACTAGATTCTACTCTAGTCACACTGTCAGTGTCACTCACACTCACACACTACACAGTCAGACTTTGACAGCCATTTATGATTAATTATCTGTTTTAATCTTACGAATTTACGGTTAACAAAATATCTTACCTAATTTCACAGCTTGTTGAAGAATGTGGAGATGTATTTCTTCTTATAACTCATAAACAATAGTCGCATTGATGATTGATGGGCGTCACCGTCGCGTCGTTCAAAATATTACACATTTCTCGTGTATGACACATAGAAGTATGACTCCAACACTGCCGTTGTAGAACATGACAATATGCATGCATTTGCAATGTGTGCATTCATTAATGTTTACACAAAGCTAGCCACGCCCACATTTCTCTAATATACGCCTTGTTTCCCTCGTGTTGCTAAGGAAAATTGAAAATTTCGTTTTTGAAATAGCTTGTGGGAACCAAGAGATTTATAGTTTTTAGAAAATGAACACCTAGATATGAAAGTTGAAGTGATAACCTTTCGTCGTCCGCCTTGTATTTTTTTTTTAAAGGTCGACAAGATTGTAAATTTTGAGGACGAAAGTAGGTCTACTCGTGTCTTTAACACGTGAGTCTATGGAGAGACTGACAAAAAATCGCCCAAAATCATGACTTCTGTGGGAACTCTGTGTGATGAAGTATACATTAGGCGAATGGCATAATAAGATAGCTTATCAAGTTTGTACGACCGCCCCGTCTTGTATTTTTTCATTTAAAGTAGTTTTCATACTTTAAAAAGTGAAATGTTATGGCGTTTGTACACGCGTCTATGGGAAATAATGGAGACTAAACGCGGTTCTACCGAGTGAGGGCGTTTGAAACGATACTAATCGATACCAACTTTCGTGTCTTACATTTCTGGACTTGGATGGCTATTATTATGCTCATAGTGTGTTCAGAGTGTGATGAGTGTTGGCTCTTTGGCTGTGCAAATGCTCCAATTTAACGTAGTCCGCGCAGTGCGTTCACAAGGTAGACCACATTGTGAAAAAACAATGTGTTACAAAACGGGTTATGCATGTCTTATTTTATCTTGTCCAGTGTACAACTTCACAATTTTACTTTTTTAAGGAATAGTGCTTTCCATCGGGGATACATGGAGGGAACAGCGAAACTTCGTCCACTGGGTTTTCCGCAACCTCGGAGTTGGAAGGAAGAGCTATGAGGACACTATCCTGACCGAGGTGGAACAACTGGTTTCAGCCATGTGCACCAAAGAGGGCGCCCCATTCAATCCGGGTGATCTTCTTCAACAGGCTGTGTCCAATGTTATCTGCTCGATCGTTTTCGGAACACAGTACACATACACCGATACCGAATTTCTCCACGTAAGTAAACTAACATGCCTGTCACAACGGCAAAGTTAAAAGCCTGTTATCATTAAAAAAGCAGCCGTTAAAACACAACCATTTCTTATAAAATATTGCGAATGTTATGTTTTATTAAAAATAATGATTTAATAGAGAGATCATTAACACTCGCATTAATATCGCGATAATAATATTATCTTCTCTGTGACCTTTGAACTTATGACACCATTGTTCTAATGGGTTATGTTTACTTTTTAACTTCCAATTTTTATTTGAATGAATGCACTTGAAACCAGCGAATCGCCTCCCATTTTTGTATAATATACAGCTCTTGCATCATCGATATATACACACTGGATACAGCACGCTGAACAATGCCGAATGAGCGACGTTGAAGCCGCCGCAAGTATCTAAAAGTCCACCTAAGTGACCAAATACAAAAGGTGCTTCTATTCATTTCCGTAAATCGATTCACTCGAGCGAGCATGGTCTTT
Organism: Echinarachnius parma; assembly: GCA_037951105.1. NCBI lineage: Eukaryota > Metazoa > Echinodermata > Echinoidea > Clypeasteroida > Echinarachniidae > Echinarachnius > Echinarachnius parma. The sequence continues at coordinate 42,339 of JBAMJV010009450.1, forward strand.
GTATTTGGAGTACTTTTGGAGTACTTTTTCACACTGTCGCTGGCTTAATGATGAGGGCGCTGTTGCTATATCCAGTATTTTTATATCGATGTCTTGCATATGATAGAGACCAGTTTGCGGTTGTTTGGCGGTGGTGGCGCACTAATATTTCTACCACTCCCGGGAATTTCAAAAATTCCGTTTGGAGCGCCTAAGGAGATGAGAAAAAATATCAGGGAATTCAACAAATTCTACTTAAAGCAGATCGCAGCACACGAACAAGATCTGGACCCGGTCAATCCTCGGGACTTCATCGATCTTTATCTGAATAAGATTGCTGAGACAAAGGTAAATTACATCAAGATAAATAGTATTTAGATGTACACATTGACACCATCTATAGTCCGCGAAAAAACACCACTGCCCCCATGCACTGGGCGATTATTTTAATTCATCCTTCTTCCATTCCAGATTCATTCGAAAACACTGAAACATGTTAAAATATAGTTATTTTACCAATACTCCGATTATTCATTGATTTGTTATTGTAGATGAAAACGTATCTTAACTATATAAACTAATCTTAACCATGTTTGTTTTAATTGAATATTTCCAGAAACCTTTTAGTCACACGACTTCATTTTGTGTACTTTTTTTCTTCTAATAAACTATAATAAATTTAACATTTTGTTTTCTCCGATAGGACCAAGGAGTGTCCTTCAATCATACGAACTTGCAAGCTTCAATCAGCGATCTTTTCTTTGCTGGGACGGAGACTACGAGCACGACGTTACAGTGGTGCATCCTGCACATGATGGCATCCCCGGATGTTCAGTGCCGTGTGCAAGCTGAGCTTGATCACGTGGTTGGCAGGGACCGCCTTCCAAGGTTGGACGACAGCAAGGATCTCCCTTTCACCAACGCAGTGTTACTTGAGGTGGGAAATCTAAAGGGATCAATTACCATCGTCTGCCTTATAGTTGGCAATGTTAATTGAATGTAAGGGTAGGTTATAACACCACTCTAGCCAAAATATGTTGCAATCACGTGTCTGTGTTGAGCCAATCAGTGACTCGTATTTTACTAAGTCATATAATATAAATACATGTTCCATGTTCGATACTGAATCCATGACTCTGGCATTGAAAACGAAAAGTATTATTCGACTTCTTTAAGTTAAAAGATTTAGCCATACAACATTATTTCGTGTGCTATTCCCGCAGGTACAACGTAAAGAAACAGTTGCCCCGCTTGGTGTGCCACACATCGCTGCAGAGGACACGAAGCTCGGCGGGTACACCGTCCCCAAGGGCGCCACGGTCTTTGCCAATATCTGGCGCGTAATGCACGATGCGGACCTATGGGAAAGCCCCAACGAGTTCAAGCCGGAGCGCTTTCTTGACGTTGATGGGAAGTTGATAAAGAGAGAAGAGCTGATATTCTTCAGTACAGGTTAGTCACAAAAGTTACATTTCCCGATTTAGATGTACAATTTACTTGTAATAATGGGATATCGTCCTAAACTATTGCACCTATAACTAATGCGAAAGGGGGGAATCCAAACCGATTTCAAGCATGAACACTTTCTCGACACCAAGAACGAAATACCTATATTCCCCAAAACAGTTTGGTCACAACACCATCGCGCAAAATAATAAGCGATTATGATCTATGAGAATGTCTCGACAATTATAGGCCACTCGGCCTACTACGTCGATTGGGTATTAATGAACAAAGGCAAGCTTTTATTCATAATCACAGGTGATTTTTTTTAGGGGTGTATCCTTTAAAACTATCTCGGGAAATGAGAAATGCGGACTTGTAGGAAGGCCACGACGACTTGCAACTGCTTTCTTGGGGCTAGTGGGAGATTACTCAAAAGGGAAGAGCTGATTCCTCAGTACAGGCAATAAACACAAAATCACTTAGGTATCGCGTTATCATGCAAAACATTTTACATAACTTTGATTAATTTACCAAAAGTAATATTTCTGAGTTTCCTACCTCCAGGTCGGCGTGTGTGTGTCGGTGAGCGACTGGCGAGAATGGAAGTATTTCTTTTCTTCACGAGCCTCCTGCATCGCTTCACCTTCACCAAACCACGTGACTCCCCGCCCGTGACATTTGAAGGTGACCTTGGGATCACGTGGCGGTCAAGGCCATTCGACGTGTGCGCAGTTAGGAGAGAGTAGTTCTTTAAGATGTGCACATGATTGTATGAGTCCTTTTACCAGTCTTAATATTTACTGAGTTTGGTACTTGGAAAAATTAATATAAGTATTATATCTTTAATCATGTTTCAATAAAACATTAATTGTAAAAGTGCACTCAATTAACTTCTTTGGCCCGTATTCTGGAGTCAGGTTTAGTTAAACTTGGTTTAAGCTAAACCTGAGGTCTAACTAAACTCGCCTTGAACCTGAACTCCAGTCTAAGGCAAGTTTAACTCATTTTCAGTTTCTGAAGTCAGGTTTAGTTATACCTGAGTCTAAGTCAATGACGTATGTGCTGAACGACCATGCATAGATGCAAACAAGTCACCTGATCGTTAGTAATATTTGAAATATGTTCAATATAGGTTCAATATAGATACATTTTTATCCTTATCATCTCTGTAGTTTATACAATTAATTAAAAATGTTTTCATAACAATATGAGGAATCTATACGTCTTTTTGAGGAAGTTATATGACAATCTTTAAACATCAACATCTTGAATGAAGACTCAATATCCGGGCCTTTTTACATGTACCGTACAAATCCGGTACGCGATATGCATATTGCATGCAATTCATGTTAGCGCGCGTTGTGCTTATGGGTACTGCAATGCATTCATTTAGAACATAACAAAACCTTGTCAGACCGAACAGAAAAGCTGCGCTAAAAAATACATAACTTGAATCTGTACCATGAAAATCACAAAAGTTCTTCATCAGAAAAGGTATGTTTTTTCTATCGTAAAACAATATTGAGTACCGCCGCAATTTCTTAAGTTATCGTGACTTGAATATTCGAAGGTACGAAAGTCATTCATCACCATGTACACCGCCATAACTTCCCGTTCGGCACACCGGTAGATATCCGATGCATTGAAAGCCGCAAGCAGCTTTTCTGTTGTGATTCTGACGAGCTTATACTGATTTTTTGATCGAAATTAATGCATAGATGGTTCATAAGCTTTCCAAAAGACTATCCCATTGATGTGCAACTGTGGAAAACAAATACAAACTAATTTCCGAATATGTAGCATGATCGAACGTTGCTTAAACCATCCTTAAACTATGTGAACACATAGTTTAACTCAGCCCTATATACTGCACACGTTAAAGTTAAACCCGCCTTAAACCCGGCTTAAACCATAGATCGTTAAACCCGACTTCAGAATATGGAATTCAGATTTGAGGTTTAAATGCCGAGTTTAAACCTGCCTTAAACCTTGCTTAAACTTGAAGTTTAACTAAACCTGACTCCAGAATACCGGCCATTATGTTTAACACAGATTAGTGTAATCTGTTAGGTGCATCAATATTAAAGGGGTAGTTCAGTTTTGGTATAGAGGGCGCTGCACAAAATAATTGTTTGTTAGATAAAGAAAAACTGAGTGTAAAATTTGAAAGAGCATATAAATTCAATGGCAGAATAAAGTTTATTTGATCAAAATCGATTCAGAAACGGCTGAAATATCAGTAAATATATCCGATCCGAATAAATCTGGGGCCCAGATTTATTCGATGATTTTTATTCAAATAAAAAAATGCTAACACTATTTCAAAAATTTTCAAAAGATTTTTTAAAGTAGTTGTTGATGATTTATTTAATAATTATTTCAACAAAACATCACATGCATAATTTTGTATGAAAAATGGTTGAAACCAATGTTGTTATAAGAGAGCGCCCTCTTGTGTTTAAATGGCTCTTTTTGAATGATAACAGGTGAAGCGATAAGAATGATAGATGATATAATTCATCATACATCAGTTAATAAAATACCTGGATATATGATGATAATTGATTTTGAAAAGGCTTTTGATTCAGTTTCACATACTTTGTTGCAGAAGGTTTTGATTACATTTGGTTTTGGACCGTCATTTTGTAGATGGGTGGAGACTATATATAATAATGCTCAAAGTTGTGTTTTTAATGGGGGCGCATCTACTGGATACTTTGATATTAAGAGAGGTGTTAGACAGGGGGACCCCCTGTCCCCATATTTGTTTATACTTTGTATTGAAATTTTAGCGCGTTCAATATATAAAGACCCGGAAATTCAAGGATTTACTTTTAATAATGTACAAGTAAAACAAATTCTTTATGCAGACGATATGACTCTCTTTATTCGGGACTCAAACTTACTTAAAAGGGTAGAAAAACTGTTCGAAAGTTTTGCTACAAATTCTGGATTAAAAATTAATAAAGAAAAAACTTTCATATTATTGTTAGGCCCTTCTCAAAATAAAAATATTGCTCTTCCATTTGGTAAAATAGTACAAATAGTTAAGATTTTGGGTATATACTTTTCTTTGGATGTCGAAGTTCAGGAAAGGACTAATTATAAGGAAATTTTGAGTAGAATAAAAAAGTTGTTGTCTTGGTGGAAACAAAGAGATTTAACTTTAATGGGGAAAATCCAATTGATAAAAACGTTTATTTTGTCAAAATTGATTTATGTATCGGCGCTGACACCAGTACCGAATTGGGTATTTCAAGATTTGGATAAATTGGTTTTTGACTTTTTGTGGAATGGAAAAGATAAAATTAAACGAAATGTTATGTTCTTGGATTATTGTAAAGGTGGACTTAGACTAACAGACTTTCATTTATTTATTTTAGTGCAAAGGATTATGTGGGTAAAGCGACTCTTAACGGGGGATGCAAAAATGGGATGGAAACAGTATTTTAATTATTTAACTAAAGATGCTGGAGGAAGTTTGATATTTTATAATAATGCAATCATAGGTATATCTGAACTAGTATTACCGGCATTTTATAGAGATATGTTGGACGTTTGGATGGCCACGAAAACGTTTTTGTTAAAAAAAGATACATCTAAAAGGAATGAGATTATTTATAATAATAGATTTGCTTATATTGATGGTCATGTTCCTTTTGATGAACAACTATTTAAAAAAAATGTTTATAAGTTGCATCATATTATTGATGAGGAAGGCAATATAAAAGCAAATGAGGAATTTCAAAGAAAGGGTTTAAATACTTTAGAAATCACAAAAATACAGCGTATTTTTCTTGGCATTCCCCCTTCATGGAAACAATTTTTAAATAAAAATACTCACTCAAATATAGATAGGGAATTAGATATGGAATTTTTAATTTTTGAAAGGGTATATTTGTTAGATCAAATTACTTCAAAAATTATATATGCATTTTTATTAAATAAGAGAGTAGAAAAATCATATGCAGAATGAAATTTAGAGCAGATTTATAATATTAATGGGAAAGATATACAATCAATATTCGTAAGACTTAGAAAAAGCACTTTGAATAGTAAGCTTCGAGAATTTCAATTTAAAATGCTTTATAATATTATATATACTAAATTACATTTATATACATTTAAAATGGTTAATAGTAATTTATGTTCTTTTTGTGGTAAATATGAAGAAACTTACGAGCATTTATTTTGTCTTTGTGAGAAAGTAAAACCAATTTGGGAAGAGTGTGGGAATCTATTTAATTTAGTAGAGATTAAAAATATAAATTGGAAAGGTATCCATGTAGGGATAATTGAGTTAAACATAGGGAAGGAACAGTTATTAAATCATATAATAATTTTGATAAAATATATGATATTTATAGACAGTAAAAACAAAAATAAACCACCAACTCCTTTGGAGATTAAGAAAAGATTATTAGAAAATAGAAAGGAGGAGAAGAAATTAGCTGGAGATCGAGGTACTCTAACATATCATTTTAGAAAGTGGGACAATTTAAAATAGCTTCGTGCAGAACAAAATAGGGAAGGCGAATAGAAGCAATGAAATAAACATGGCTAATAATTGGTCGAGATTCTCACAAGATGTAGGCATGTTTTCTGTGGATGTGTGTGTGGGTGTCTGTGCACGCGTGTGTATGTGTGTATGTAAGTGCTTGTATAGGTGTTTTTGTTTTTTTGTTTGTTTGTTTGTTTGTTTTTTTTTGGGGGGGGGGAATATTTTGTTCTCTCCTATTTTCCCCTTTTTTATGTTTATGCTTTCTTCATGCATGCATGTTTCATGCTTTATTTGATGTAAATAGTAAAAGTTAATTTGTACTATTTAGATGTGAATGTAAGATCATATTATATACAATTATGTAAACATGCAAATTATTTTATATACTAATCTTGTTATTCATTGTTATTTTGTTATTGTTTGGAGAAAATAAATATCTTTGGAAAAAAAAAAGGCTTTTTACTTAGTCGTTTGTAATTGTCTTTACCTTTCGAGCATGGTGGAGTTATAACTATAAGTTTGTAATGCTATTGTGCAGATTTTGGTTACTTAAGCTCAGCCTTACCCAAACTGTACTACCCCTTTAACATAATAGCAAACACTTCAATATAATTACCGATTCATATGTTCAAATGTCATATCGGGTGTGAATGAGGCAGAGGCGTCGATCCGTTTTTTGCGATTGGGGGAGGTGGGCAAAATTTGAAGTAGTAACCAGAGTAACCACTGAGAGAGCTAAAAGCCCCACATTGGCATGCCCGGAAGTTTTATTATGCGCTCATTGAAAGTGTCTTGATGGCTCGAAAACCTGACTTTGGGGGGCACCCACATTTGGGGACAATAATGGGGGTCCAGGGGGCGGAGCCCCCGGTGTGGTGCTAAATCCGTGACCTGCGAAATCCGTACCCAGTAGCAAATGCGCATGCGCTTAGACATTTGAAGTGTGTGTCTCGCGAAAATCGTCACCATTATTACGCCGCAATTTCATGCTAATAACAAATTGACACATGTTTTATCAAATTTGTAAATGGCGTGAATGGAGTTTCTTAATCCACCTTCGGGGTTTTGACAACACTTTGTGCCGCAAGGAGCCTCAAGGAGGCATTTTGCATGCTTGATTATAAATGGGTACGAATTTCGCAGACAATTTTCCCACAGGTGCGCATGCGCATTTGCGACTGCGTACGGATTTCGCAGTGGGTACAGATTTAGCGTAACACCGGAAGCTTTTAGATTTCAGACATTTGCAACTCCTATCATGGGTTTTAAAATTGTATGAGATGGATCCATGTGATCCTGTATACTATAGAGCCATCGATATAGTCTTGGGCATTGGGCTCCCATGAAACTAAGCAAGGGCGTCAACAACTAAAAGTGGAGGGGAGACATTGTGAGGAAGCGAAGCGACCGAGCGGGGGAGGGTGTGTCCCCCTCCCACAGTAGGGAGCTTTTGTATTTTGGGGCGTGAAATTGTGCGATTTGGAGCAAACCGGAGACAGAAATTTCACGTAATATGAAGTATATAAGTATGGAACCAAACATACATAATGACAAAGCGAGGGGGACAATCTACTCCACTTTCAAATGTGGGGGGACATGATATTCCAATTTGATTTACGTTCAGCGCATATGGACCGAATTGACTGAAAGATATATTTCAGATTATTTTCTTTTCTGTGACGGTGTGCTATCTATAGATGAGGGTTTAATAAACTTCGTTTGAGGTGTGCGTTTGAGTAATTACAATGCCCAACACATTTTGAAAAGTGAGTTCCCGCAACCAAAATTAAACTTGCAATATGAGGAAATGTATGCGCGAGAAGCACGCGACAAAAAAGAGATTTACAGTCCTTTTTCAAACTAAAAAACGGCTATTTTGAAGATTAATTATTGATAAATGTGTCTCTCCCCTCTTTGGCATTATATCACTCGATTTTTTCTTCCTCATTTTCGGAATTATTGGGGGGGGGGGGGGGGGGGGGGGCGAAATGATATGTTCGACACCCCAATATTTTCATTGGGAGGGGGGGGGGGGGGGTGGGGGGCGACCGCCCCCCTGCCCCCCCCCCCCCCCCCCCCCCAGGATCGACGCCCCTGGAATGAGGTTTTAATCATAACAAGATCCAATATTGTCTTTGACATGTACCATACTACATATAAATCATAACGAATTGATAATTGAAATCTTTATGCGGCAAATATAATGTCCCCAGATTGTTTATATACATAATTTCGAGAAAAAAGAGGTTCTGTTGTAAAAAATTGATTAATGTGTGTTGCTTTTGAGTAACATCGGATATAAATAAAAGTTGTCAATAAGTAAAAATTAAACGCTTCCTACTAAAAATTGCTTTCATTAATGAGTCTGTGTGATTTATTATTAGTAACCCTTTTCATTATTGAAAAAAATAAACATTACAAATCTTGAAGATATCAAATTTTGTTCATACTCAACTAAAATGAATGAGAGCTTTCACATTTAAATTAAGTTTTTGCTTTATGTGTCATGGGTTTTGATTTCTAATTTCTCCATGGATATCAGATATTAATGACTGAATACCAAGCGTTACAATAATGTTTTAAAATTTTTCTTCAAAGAAAAACCAATATTAGCCAAATTATATCTTTACAGAAAGTTGAAATCATACAGAATATGAAAATATTACTTTCCAAGTACTCGCACATCCAAAAATTGAAAGTTAAACATGAAAATATCAAACACTGCCTCAAAACCCCCATTCCAGAGACGAGCGGAGTCAGTAGATGTGTGTGTTGTACTGACGTAACCAAAGGAAGCTTCCAATAGGAAGCCCGGGTATCTACCACATAATAAACCGGAATTATACCCCTTTATACCGAGGATTCCGTGGTTGTTTAAACTATTTTCTATACAATTATGGTGGTTTAAACTTTTTGAGCTAATGAAACAACAATTTATATTCGTTGTAAAGTTATCCTTTTATTCATTAATGTGTATGATAAAGTAAAAAAATAGGTAATAAATTAATCACCTAGTCTGCGAGTGGAATCGTACTCTGTGCGGTGCGACGTGCAACGCTGGCGGCATGCATGATACGTGCAGAGCCTCGACCGTGCGCATACGGTGGACAATGCATGCAGCAATATAGCTATATATAGGGGTTAGTGTATGTCTCTCGCTTCAATTCAGCTCGCGTTAGCGAGTTAGGACCGAGATTATCAGCGTATTTGTTTGCTGTTTTTGCAGGTAATTGTTCTCGTATTTGTTTCAAAAGCCTTACAAACATGTAAGTAAAATAAGAGATAGTCGAGAATAGGTGTGATCGTAATAATCTTGCATTTTCGTTCCTTTTCGGACTTTTCAAAGTGCAATTACTTACAAGGCAGTCATGGCAGTTGGCGCGGCAGCTAGCTAGGTAGCTAGAGCACAAGCTGTCTCGCGGGGCGGGGCCGCTGACGGGCATTTTGTTTTTTCGAGGCACGTTCAATTTGCGTCTCTCAATTTGTCAAACAAATGAAGAAAATCTATAATTTTGCGAAAATAACCACTCATACGGTAAAATATGTACTTTTACACTAACATTGGGCAATTTTCTAGATTTTGTTTTCTTCATTTCCGATGTTGCAAAACGAGCGAGCGATGGTTGTTGTAAACAAAATACTGCACGCAAATTGATACATACCGCGGCGATCGCGCATGCGCAATCGATTTAGCAGAGAATTCACTTCCTCGCCATACGTCATCGACCTAAGCGGCGAGATCGGGGTGAATTTGGGCCTGGTTTGGAGGGTGAATTTTTCTCATTTTCAATTTCGATAAAAAAAATATATAAACAAAAATCAAAAAATCTGAATTTCTCGAGGCTTGTAAAGTACAAGATAACCTTCACAATCATACCAAATTCGACTCAATTTATAATCAATGAAGAAAATCTTTAAGCACTAAAAATGCGACACTTAACGCACCTGCATACACACGAATACAATTCCTGATCAACACTATACCCAAACCCTACTCCTGCAAATAGGGAGGGAGGGGGGAGGGGAGGGGGGGGGGGGAGGGGGGGGGGGGGGGCTGCAGCCGTCAATGCTTTACCAAACTTAAAGTAGGGACAATAGAGTGGTGAAGTGTGATGTCATAAATGATGTCATAAACATTTTTTTTAGAATTTTCAAATTTGGACTTCATTTTCAGAAAGAGCATAACAAATAATGTCCAAATACCGAAAATCATAGGGATAGGTTTCGTATTGGCTGAAATATGCCCATCCGAATGATTTTTTTGTCAATAGGCAATCAGTGTTATAGTGCACTGGTTCATAAATATATGAACCAGTGCACTATAACACTGATTGCCCATTGAAGTAAAATTCATTCAGATGGGCATATCTCAGCCAATACGTAACCTATACATTTTATTTTCAGTATTTGGACATTATTTGTTATGCTCTTTCTGAAAATGAAGTCCAAATTTGAAAATTCTAAAAAAGTGTTTTTATGACGTCATGGCTTCTGTACTCTATAGAGATGATTAGAGATAATATACGCAAGGACGTTTATTATACCTACTTTCCGCTTGTATGGCTCTTATGCCCATGAGTAAGGTAGCAATGATCAGAGCCGTATACATTAAGGCAAACCTGTCCTAGTGGCCACCTGTAATCAGCCGTGCTGGCTATAGTGGCCACCAAAAATGGTCCCTGCAGAGAAAACCAATGTCATAAAACCTTTATGTCGTCCACCTGTCTCCCCTGTCTAGTGGCAACCTTTTACTGTTCACATGTTTGTCTGTTAATTCTAACCTTCTATTTATTTGCCCGTATAAAAGATACCGCTGTGTTAGACCGGGACAATCAGTCTCTATATATTCAGCTCACGGTCGGTTGTACTACTCCATTGAGGACAAAGTCCAATGTAAACCCGATGTAATGATGATAATAATAACGGATATTTATATAGCGCTATATTTCCTGTGGGGATCATAGCGCTTGATTGAGTCGTTTTATATTGTGTTTAATTTGCTTTGAAGCGGGGTCGTTGAGGGGACGCATTTCACGTATGGTTTGGTGTTGTGGATTGCGTGATCTATATAATTGAAAATACAGCTCAGTATCCCTGCGAACAAATCAAAATTTTCATTAATCAATAGAGAGAAATTAAGGTCATTTGTTTTTAGAAAAAGTTCGAAATCTAACCTTTGAGGGTGCAAGTAAAAACAAAGTAAAAGCCATGATTTCGGATGATTTCCCTTGATAGACTATTGACAGAACAGAATTTTATAGATTGTTAAAGCGATAACGATCCAAAATGATGAATTTTTTTCAACATTACACTGCAACAACCCACGTAGTTCTGACTCTGCTGATATGTGTTGTATTGGGGCTGTTTGTTCGATGGATTGGGACTCGACCCAAGAACCTGCCGCCCGGGCCTAGTGGTCTGCCCCTTCTTGGTGTCGCCTGGACCCTGATGAGGTAAGTTATTTTGTTAATTTCTGGTATAAACCGTGCTATAATACATTCGCCAGTATTATGACAGGGCTTATTAATTGAAACTATTGCCCCAAAACATAAGGTTTACGTTTATAATACATACAAGTATACGGTATGTGCCATTCGGATTATGCGGTTTTGTATAAAATATTGTGGTTATACTATTTGTGATTGTTCGTAATCTCATCTTTGGGAACATTTTAAAAATAGTTTTTTGTATGAATGGCGATCCTGAATTTGTATCATGAATAGCAACCCTTATTTCGTATTATAAATAAGGACCCATTCAAGTAATTATAAATAGCGACCCTTTTGTAAGATTATGAATAGCCAACCTTGTGAACTATGACCCTAATGAATAGTGAACCCCCTTTCACAGTACAAATAGCGACCCTTATACAAAGCGAGCGTACCCCGCTTAGACTAATTCTATTTATGCTCAGTCAGTCAGTACACATAGCGACCTTTTTCTAACATAATGAATAGCAATCCTGATTTTGTATTATGAATAGCGACCCATTGATAGTTCTCACCAGTTCTGAAATGCGCTATATAAAAATCAGCTATTATTATTATTATTTCGTATTATGAATAGCGACCCTTATAAATAGCGAGCGGACCCGCGGCTTAGACTAATTATATTTATGCTCAGTCTGTCAGTAGCATACACGGATTATTTTGTATTTAAGTTTAAGTATTTGTTCATTTCTATCTATACAGGGTGGCCCAAAAAAACGGAACGGGGCACTTCCCAAAATAAAGTAACAAATGTATTATGTCCATCGGATAGAGCGTCTTTTCAAATGAACAACGATACCAAGAACAGTCAATTTGGTCGTGTAGTTTTTGTTTTAGGGCGCTGTGAGTGACACCATGTCAGGTTCTCTTTTTTGTAAATTTGTATTGAGCCACCGCTTGATGAATTGCACGAACCGCCGTTCATATGCGTTGAGCGTAGCGCACTATTGTTAGTGTGCACTCAGCCGTGTGCCGAGAGAATGGGCAAGGTCGCTGAATGGTATTACGGGCAAGGAGTGCGGTTAAACTGGCATTGACTAGGTCGAAATCGACATAAATCGGCACCTGACATGGTCTCACTCACTGCGTCCTTAAACAAAAACGACCTGACCAAAATTACTGTTCTTGGTATCGTTTTTCATTGGAAAGGACACCCTATCCGATGAACATAAACATTGTGGTATTATATTTTGGGAAGTGCCCCGTTCCGTTTTTTTGGGCCACCCTGTATATATATATATATATAAATATCTATCTATCTAGCATTATGTCTCTCCTCTGCTGGAGGAAGGCCTCGTCATTAACATTTATAACTATTCAAATTATCATTTACATTTCAATCAAGTACATTATTTATATTGAAAGATAGTGTGCCATGTGTGATATTGTTCATGATATTTTAAACGGAAGGTATATGTTTTTTTTCACAGCGAGTGCAGAGTAACAGTCAACCGCAACTTGGATCATGAATTATTCATGAATTATATAGAGTGGTGAAGTGTGATGTCATAAATGATGTCATAAACATTTTTTTAGAATTTTCAAATTTGGAATTCATTTTCAGAAAGAGCATAACAAATAATGTCCAAATACCGAAATTCAAAGGAATATGTTACCTATAGGCTGAGATATGCCCATCTGAATGATTTTTTTGTCAATGGGCAATCAGTGTTATAGTGCACTGACTCATAATTTCGGAACCAGTGCTTTATAACACTGATTGCCTATTGAAGTAAAATTCATTCAGATGGGCATATCTCAGCCAATACGTAACCTATTCCTTTGATTTTTTGGTATTTGGACATTATTTGTTATGCTCTTTCTAAAAATGAAGTCCAAATTTGAAAATTCAAAAAAAGTGTTTTTATGACGTCATGGGCTTCTGTACTCTATTGGGATGCTACACAGCGGGTCGCCATTTTGAACTAGGCTGATTTGCGCGCACTAGATATTAACACTGAGCCATGTGCATTCGCACCGTTGCACTTAAATGGATCTAGTAACTTTCATGACATGTGCAAAAAGTGATGAGTGGTTGATAAAATGTATATTATTGTTATCTGATATGTCCACTGGGTGTAATTTTGTGAAAATGTGAAGTTAAATGGACGTTATATGGCCAAGTAATGATAAAATATGCAAAGTGATATGCACGAACTCATTGCACTCACTTTGTACACGGTTTTGACGGTCTAGTGGATAATTTAACATCTGAACACTTCAATCGTAAATATCTTTTTAACGAAAGGAAAATTTGAAAAACCGAAACGTGTCCCATGCTTTTATTGTTATTACGAATACAACAATGTATGGCGGAACCGCTAGAATTCCAATTGGATTTTGAGGATGTGGACAATTTTACTAAGTCCTATTAAGGCTTTCGTAAGATGCACCACCAGGGCCACGGGGCTAATATTAGGAATCTGGACTCCCTTACAAATACATGTATTGTATATTGCTATGCAGGGACAACGCCTAACCCTCTACAACTGTACTCGACTTGGGCGGATGAGTATGGGGACGTGTTTAGCTTCAATGCTGGTCCTGTGCGTTTTGTGATTCTGAACTCTTACCAAGCTATCGTGGATGCTTTTCAACACCCGGACCTGAATCACCGCCCCCAGAGTCAGATGATTAAAGAAGTCATTGGACTTACGAATAATGGTAAGAAGAGTTTATTACGGGGTTTTCATGTGTTAGAACTTACTAAACCTAAAGCCTTGGTCACAATGGACAATTTTGGGGATTTCGTGGCTTGTTTTGCGATGTTGTTCGATAGTCGCACGACAGTCGTACGAATGAATGGGTGTCGTACGAGGAAAATTATTTTGTGGCTTGAAATTCGGACTACCCTATTTTATGCCACGACAGATCCACGAAATGTTTGTCTTACTATGTCGTAATAACATCATACGATAATCGTATGACATCCGTACGAAAATGATATGTTGTGGTTGTCAAAAGTTTGGTATTGTATACGATAGACCTGCGATTTAACCACGAAATTCATACCGTGAAAGCACCTAAATGTCACTGTAAACCCTTCCAGGACAACTTCTCATATTATACAAACATATTGTAATCACGACAGAAAATGTACATTTCGTATGACAGAATCATCGTAGGTTTCATTGTGACCAGGGCTTAAGACAAAAAGTAAGCCCCCCCTAATCAACTCTTCATAATTTCGTAACCAAGAATTGTTTCAAGATAATGTCTTGCCAAAATATGTATACGGTATTTAGGACATTTATGTGTGAAGTTCAGAGCTATACCCATTACTCCATGGTTGACTGAGCACAGTTGCGTACTGAGGGGGAGGGGGCACAATCTTTGCGAGGGAGCGTAGCGACCGAGCTTGGGGGAGGGTCGGTTGGAGGGGGGTGTCCCCCCTTCCACGGTAGAGGGCTTTGGCAGTTTTCGACTTGTGAAATATGCAATCTGGTGCATAGTTAAGAAGGAAATTTGGACTTGACGACATGTACTATAATTATGGCGTAATGAGCCCAAACTTTTTTTCTTGAGGGGGGGGGGGGGGGGGGGGGTGTAGAACAGGTATAGTATAATGGCAGGTTCGCTAACTTTGAGCAAGCGGTGTGTGTGAGACTTTGCGAGGGAGCGAACCGAGCAAGCCCAAAGGAACTACTGAGCGGCTGAGCAGGGGGAAGGCGTGGAAGGGGGGTGTCCCCGCTCCCACGGCAGGGACCTTGAATTTTTGAATTTGGTGCATATCTAGGAAGGAAATTCGGACTTGACGCCGTGTACTTATAATGTGGGTAAATGTGTCATGTTTCTACCGACTGGGAAAAGCTTAAATTTGTTTTATTAAAAAAACATTATTATAAAATATGCACCCCCAAAAATAATGTTCGCAGTGACAAACACTTTTCAAACGTTGCACAAATTGTGCCACATTATGTAATACAACAACATTAACAAGGTATTCCAGAGATTAAACAAAACCGATTTCCGAGGGAGCGAAGCAACCGAGAGGGGGGTGAATTGATGGCAGCTTTTGAATTTTTTACAGGATATTAGGCAATTTAGTGCATACCTAGGAAACAAATTTGATTTGACATGAAGTAGAATCTGAGTCATCATGTCTTAAGAAATACAATTTTTAAGCTCTGGTATCGATTAAGAAATAACCCATGTTTGAATTCTATTGGGGGGGGGGGGGGGGGGGGGGGGGCGGGTGGAGGGGGGAGGGGGGTGGGGGGAGGGGTGGGGGGGGGGCAACATGGGTAAGCATACTGGCTATACCCATCACTCCATGGTTAACTGAGCACAAATTCAAGACAAAATGGCTATATATTAAAATTCCCAAAAGTAATATCATTACTGCAGTTTATTGAAAATTGTGATATTTCAAATTGCCACGTTTTACAATTACAATAAATGCATTTAACCACGTGTGCCATTAACAAATAAAAATGGATGGAATGCTGAAACGGCATACAACCACACGCTGTTTCACAACAATGTACAGACATGCGAAAGCTATTGTGACTTTTGAAATTGGGTAATTTTGCCTTTAATCTGCGTTCATTCAACCGTTCAGTGATGGATATCTCTGATTTTCAGACAACATGTACATTTCAACTGTAGGAATAATTATTTCGAAGCACAATTGTTAACAAACTTATTGATTAACGAATTATGATAAATTGTTTAGGGAACGGGGGGGGGGGGGGGGAGGGGGACACCTGACTTTTTGTAATATGTATATATGAGATAAGCTGACAGTGGCGTCGCAATCGGGGAGGGGGGGGGGGGGGGGCTGGTGATACTCTTTATACAATTTCTTTATACAAAGAAAGACATGCACATGGAGAGTGGCCTCCGATACTTCAGTCAAACACGCTAAACAACTGTAAGCTGATATGCTTATACTTATATGCCCGCCTACTAGAGTGATGTTACGTGGTCGGACGGATTTTTTTATTTTTTATTTTTTTGTGGGGGGGGGGGGGGTGGGGGGTGGCACGCCAATTAATGTGGGTACCCCTCATATATTTCTTTATGTTGTAGAAATATTACCCTATGTTTGTTATTGTTTTTTTTCTGAAATTATTGGGGGGGGGGGGGGGGGACGCGTCCACCGCCCCCGTAGCTACATCACTGCCGCCAACTTTTTTTTTTCTTGAACTGGGTCAATTTTAATTGTGTTAGTATTGGTTTTTTTCTCTTTTACCCAACAATGGGTTAGTCGCGTAATATCTACTATTCACCAAAATGTTGGGTGGATACATATTACAGTTGGGCTTATTTGTGCTCTAGCTAAGTATTTTTGTGTTATTTTTTAGCGAAATGAACCCCACTGTGAATACGCTGTGATTAATCTGTTATACACACTTTAATCACACGTGCTGTATCACAGCAGAATCTCTGCGGAATTGCAGTGGCTTGCAGTATAATATGCTCATAGTGTGTTCACAGTGTGATGAATGTTGGCTTTGTGGCTGTGTAAATGCTCCAATTGAACGTAGTTCACACATTGGGTGATTTCAAGTATGGTGTTTAAGGCCGGTGTTAGTGTTTATTAATTAGCATCGTAGATGGTGTTGAGCTAGTGTTAGTGTTTAGTCAATAATTACGGTAGCCTTAACACCGTACTTGACATGACTTGGTGTTACAGGTTTGACCTCTATTTATTGACGTATGGTGTTACCGGCAGTGCCACGTGGTAGCTGGTGTTTAGCGTCGTCTGCTAACCAACCAAATGGTGTTAGTGTTGAGCCTTTATATATGCAAAACTCAAATAGAGATAACACCAACCCTATAAGGGATCGAAATGAAAATAATTTCAAGTTCAGTGTTGGTGTTAGTGTTACTGTTCAGGCGGGATTGACAGGGGGCTTATCCGAGCATTAAAATCACAATATTGATAACTGAATGGTTGTTTTTCGTTAGTCTGAGCATTTAAATATGGGTTTGACCGTGTCAGATGCCCTACGGATGTTCTGACATTTTATTTATGTTTTGAATTTGTGTGTATTTATGTGTCCACTTTTTGTTATACTTGTTTAATATTTAAATAATTTGTATTGAGTTGAAACTTATATAACTCGTACCAATAAGACAACCCATGCCCTTATACCAAACCATGCTAACCATATAGCATAACAATAAATCTAACCTTGTTGTGCAATTAAAGAAATAGTCTACAAATTATATAACGAACAATTTTTAACCCAAATGCAAAACGTGCCATTTCACTTGTCAGTCCAACGCCTTTTACCATGTTAACCACTCTTCTATGAAAGTGATTCTTTTTTTTTGGTGTCAAATGTGTATTTTTGTTTTATTCTTCAGAGCTTGACTATTTTGCGGCAATAATGTTGTATTGTTTATAAGGTCTCCACATTAATTGTTTTTCTAAATCATACATATTCGAATTTTACTTGCCCAGACAGAAAATTACTTGCCCTCAGAAATCAATGTAAAATATCATACAAAATTATGTTGATTATAGCTTGAACTGCTAAGCAAATATGTTGCTAGTTTCTATATATGAGATTCACTCATAATACATTGAGCAGAAATAAGTTGCCCAATCGGGCTACCAACCTAGATCATCGTGAAATTGTTCTTGTCCGACATCAATGCTTAATTGACCGTAGGCAGGTGCTTGTGTCGAGCCCTATGTACAATATCATACAGCGCTGGTTATTTCATGTGATTCTTGCAAATTTGGTACTTACCTTTTAGACGGGTATACAAACCGCTAGCGATACGCTCTGCGCCCAGATACTGCGGCGGTCATTCAATTTTGTTTAGAAAGTCGCGCATGTTTCTTGCAAGTTAAGTTATGATTTCCACCAAAATTATGGAATATCCACTAACCTCGTATCGATCAAGTGAGTGGTTTGAGTATTTACTTCTAGTTATGGTATGAAATACATGCATGGGGTATGTCTTTATTGAGGTTTGCTCTCTTAACTTTAAACATGCAAGAGTCTTCATCGCCATTAAGGGGGGTTTTGAGTGACTTTTGTCTCAACACTATCGATACTAAGATTGATTACGATTTGGTATGATCGTTCCCGGAAAGTTCGTGACCTCCTATTAATCTGCATGCCGGTGTTAAGGCTCAAAGTAGATGCAAATTTCCACGCTTAACACTAACACCAAAACCATACTTGAAATCACCCACTGTGTTCACAAGGAAGTCCATATTGTGATACAAAAAGGTGTGATGAATGTCGTATAATACTTTTTCATATGTTCACTTTTTGAGGTTTATTGCTTTCCATCGGAGATACATGGAGGGAGCAGCGAAACTTCGTCCACTGGGTTTTCCGAAACCTCGGAGTTGGAAGGAAGAGCTATGAGGACACTATCCTGACCGAGGTGGAGCAGTTGGTGTCTGCCATGGGTGCCAAAGAGGGCGCCCCTTTCAATCCCTGTGATCTCCTTCAACAGGCGGTGTCCAATGTCATTTGTTCTCTCGTCTACGGAACACAGTATAAATACACCGACACCGAATTTCTCCACGTAAGTAAATTAACGTACTAGGTACTAAATTAGAAAGCTTTTTGCATTCAAACAGCAGCCGTTAAAACACAAGCTCTCTAAAACATTTTGGTGTTAACCATTTCTTATAAAATATTAAGAATGTGTTGTTTTAGTAAAGTAATGATTCAATACAGAGATCACCAGCAACTAGTATAGCGACAACGATATAAATAGCTCTGTGACCTTCGAGCAAATGACAACAAAACTAATGAGATATATATATTATTTTTACTTTTCGACTTCTTATTTTTATTTGAATAAAGGCATTTGAAACTAGCGAATCGCTTCCCATGTTTGTATAATATACAGCTCTTGCATATGATGGACACCATTATGCGGTTGTCAAGCGGTGGTGGCGCCCTATTTTTCCTACCACTCCCGGGAATTTCCAAAATTCCGTTTGGCGCGCCTAAGGAGATGACAAATAATATGAGGGAATTCAACAAATTCTTCTTAAAGCAGATCGCAGCACACGAACAAGAGCTGGACCCGGCCAATCCTCGGGACTTCATCGATCTTTATTTAAATAAGATTGCTGAGACAAAGGTAAACTAAATCAAGATAAGAAGTATTTAGATGTACGCATAGACGAAACTATAGTCCGCAAAAAAACGAAATTTCAAAAATTGCGAGGTTATTGTCTTATATGAAAGAAAATGACATTTAACAGCATGCCTGAACAAATTAGGGCTTGAAATCTCTTTTTCGTGGAGTTATAGACCTCAACATAATACAACAACACAACGAAATTTCGCTCACGGCGCATTCCACGGGGTACCATGTAGCTGTACGTGACCCATTCGTGACCCGCGCACAGATTGTGAGCGAATACTAAACAAAATAACCAAAACTCGCTAAAACTGTATGTCATGTAATTGTATACTCTTCATTTTCGAGACTTTTTCCGTGACATACCTTAACAAATGTCGGCTTCACAATACCTTTAATTAAAAAGAATAAGTACAATATTGTTGTAATATTATGCTAAATCAGTTAAACTCCTTAATTAACCGATATATAGTTTGGTGGAGGGGCGCATTCGGTTTTCATTCGTAGCATCCAAATTATATAGCTGTTCGATCTGAATTTCTGTGTGTATGTTACATTCATCCTCATCCGTCTACTGGAAACTGTTCAGACGATTTGAAAAAGGCGGACAGTCCCTTTAAAATACAGTTCGTATTTCCTATGTATGGTATTTGTTTATGTTACCAGTACTCCGTTTATTCATTGATTTTGATGTAAATGGAAACGTATACTTATTAACCATGTTTGTTTTAATTGAAGATTTCCGGAAATATTCAGCCACTCGATTATACACACCACGCTATTTATTGTACTTTTGTCCTTCTTTTTTTTGCACCCGACTCTATGTGTGAACTATAATCCATTTTGTTTTCTCTAATAGGATCAAGGAGGTTCCTTCAATCATACGAACTTGTACGCTTCAATGGGCGATCTTTTCTTTGCTGGGACGGACACTACGAGCACGGCGTTGCAGTGGTGCGTCCTGCACATGATGGCGTACCCGGATGTGCAGTGCCGTGTGCAAACTGAGCTTGATCACGTGGTGGGCAGGGACCGCCTTCCAAGACTGGACGACAGCAAGGATCTCCCTTTCACCAACGCAGTGTTACTTGAGGTGAGAAATCTAAAGGGATCTAGTACCATCGTCTGACTTTACCAAATTCACAAAGTATCGTGTTTTTTTGGGTAATGTTAATTGAATGTAAGGCTAGGTTATATCACCGCTCTAGCCAAAATATGTTGCAATCACGTGACTGTGTTGGGCCAATCAATGACTCGTATTTTACTAAGTCATATAATATCAATAGATGTTTCATGTTCGATGTTAAATCCATGACTCTGGCGTTGAATAAAAAGTTTTATTCGACTTCTCTAAGTTGAAAGATTTAGCAATAAAACATTATTTCGTTTGCTATTCCCGCAGGTTCAACGTAAAGAAACAGTTGCCCCGCTTGGTGTGCCACACATCGCTGCAGAGGACACGACGCTCGGCGGATACACCATCCCCAAGGGTGCCATGGTCTTTGCCAATATTTGGCGCGTAATGCACGATGCGGACCTGTGGGAAAGCCCCAACGATTTTAAGCCCGAGCGCTTTCTTGACGCAGATGGGAAGTTGATAAAGAGAGAAGAGCTGATATTCTTCAGTACAGGTTAGTCCCAAAAGTTACATTTCCCGACTTAGATGTAAAATTTACTTGGTATAATGTGATATCATCCAAAACTATTGCACCTAATACATATGCGAAAAGGGGGAAGCCAAACCGATTTCAAGCATGAACACTTTCTCGACACCAACAACGAAGAATTATAATCCTAAACACAGTTTAGTCACAACACCATCGCGCGAAATTATAAGCGATTTGAACCTGTCGGAATTATATAATTATAGGCCAAATGGCCTGCTACGTCGATTGGGTATTGATGAACAAAGGAAAGCTTTTATTCATAAGCACAGGTGATTTAAAACGTACAATTATATCTTTTAGGGTGTATCTCGGGAAATAAGAAATGCGGACTTGTAGGAACGCCACGACGACTTGAAACGGCTTCCGATCCTTGGGGTTAGTGGGAGATTACTCAAAAAAGGAAGAGCTGATTCTTCTGCACAGACAATCAACAAAATCGCTTTTGTATCGAGCTATCATGCAAACGATTCTTATATTACCATATTGATCAAAAGTAATACTTCTGAGTTTCCTACCTCCAGGTCGTCGTGTGTGTGTCGGTGAGCGACTGGCGAGAATGGAAGTTTTTCTTTTCTTCACGAGCCTCCTGCATCGCTTCACCTTCACCAAACCACGTGACTCTCCGCCCGTGACATTTGAAGGTGAACTTGGGTTCACGTGGAGGTCAAGGCCATTCGACGTGTGCGCAGTTAGGAGAGAGTAGTATGATTGCATTAGTCTTTTTACCACGTATACATATTTGACTGAGTTTGGTGTTTGGGAAAATACATGTTTCAAGCAGTATACCCTTAAAGGGACAGTCTTGGTGAACTTAAATTTGTGTAACCCCACAATGCTCGAAACGTATAACAAATTACCAAAAAACTAAGTAAAAAGTCTGTTATCATTCAAAAAGAGACGTTAAAACTTGTTTTGTTAATGATTGAAAAAATAGGTCATCAGCAACTATTTAAAAACCTCATTTGATAATTTTTGAAAACTGTAAGCATTTAATAAATATTTTAACAATTTTTGGAATAAACCTGGGGCCCCAGATTTATTCCGAACGGATATACCTATTGATATTTCAGGTGTTTCTGAACCGATTTTGATCAAATCCGTCGTACTTGCTCGTTTATTTTATTATTAAAACACGATAGTGAAGGTTTTGATTCATCCATGAGAATGATGATGAAGTTGAATCTAAGCAACTGCACTTACTATGTATGGAGTAGCCAATCTAGCTAGAAGAAGCAACCTAGATAGGTTGCGAAACTGAATCTAAGCAACTGGACTTACTCTGTATGGAGCAGCCAATCTAGCTAGAAGAAGCAACCTAGATAGGTTGCGAAACTTAATCTAAGCAACTGGACTTACTATGTATGGAGTAGCCAATCTAGCTGAAGCAGCAACCGATATAGGTTGCGAAACTGAATCTAAGCAAGAGGACTTACTATGTATGGAGTAGCCAATCTAGCTGAATAAGCAACCTAGATAGGTTGGGAAACTGAATCTAAGCAAGAGGACTTACTATGTATGGAGTAGCCAATCTAGCTGAAGCAGCAACCGATATAGGTTGCGAAACTGAATCTAAGCAAGAGGACTTACTATGTATGGAGTACCCAATCTAGCTGAAGCAGCAACCTAGATAGGTTGCGAAACTGAATCTAAGCAACTGGACTTACTATGTATGGAGTAGCCAATCTAGCTGAATAAGCAACCTAGATAGGTTGCGAAACTGAATCTAAGCAACTGGACTTACTATGTATGGAGTAGCCAATCTAGCTGAATAAGCAACCGATATAGGTTGCGAAACTGAATCTAAGCAACTGGACTTACTATGTATGGAGTAGCCAATCGAGATGAAGCAGCAACCGATATAGGTTGCGAAACTGAATCTAAGCAACTGGACTTACTATGTATGGAGTAGCCAAGCTAGCTGAAGAAGCCACCTAGATAGGTTGCGAAACTGAATCTAAGCAACTGGACTTACTATGTATGGAGTAGCCAATCTAGCTGAAGAAGCCACCTAGATAGGTTGCGAAACTGAATCTAAGCAACTGGACTTACTATGTATGGAGTAGCCAATCGAGATGAAGCAGCATACTAGATAGGTTGGGAAACTGAATCTAAGCAACTGGACTTACTATGTATGGAGTAGCCAATCTAGCTGAATAAGCAACCGATATAGGTTGCGAAACTGAATCTAAGCAACTGGACTTACTATGTATGGAGTAGCCAATCGAGATGAAGCAGCAACCGATATAGGTTGCGAAACTGAATCTAAGCAACTGGACTTACTATGTATGGAGTAGCCAATCTAGCTGAAGAAGCCACCTAGATAGGTTGCGAAACTGAATCTAAGCAACTGGACTTACTATGTATGGAGTAGCCAATCTAGCTGAAGAAGCCACCTAGATAGGTTGCGAAACTGAATCTAAGCAACTGGACTTACTATGTATGGAGTAGCCAATCGAGATGAAGCAGCATACTAGATAGGTTGGGAAACTGAATCTAAGCAACTGGACTTACTATGTATGGAGTAGCCAATCTAGCTGAAGAAGTAACCGATATAGGTTGCGAAACTGAATCTAAGCAAGAGGACTTACTATGTATGGAGTAGCCAATCTAGCTGAAGAAGTAACCTAGATAGGTTGCGAAACTGAATCTAAGCAACTGGACTTACTATGTATGGAGTAGCCAATCGAGATGAAGCAGCATACTAGATAGGTTGGGAAACTGAATCTAAGCAACTGGACTTACTATGTATGGAGTAGCCAATCTAGCTGAAGAAGTAACGTTCTACTGTTCTACTCCACAAATAGTAAGTCCAGTTGCTTAGACTCAATTTTCAACTTCATTATTATTAACACAGATTATTATGTGCATCAATATTAACAAAATAGAAAAACACTTCATTGTAATTACTGATTCATTTGTTAAAAAGTCATTTCGGGTGTAAATGTGGTTTTAATGATAAAAAGATTAAATATTGTCTCTGACATGTACCATACTAAATATAAATCATAATGAATTGGTAATAGAATTCTTTATGCCGGGATTTTCTTTAATTGTTTACATCGATAATTTCGATAAAAGGTTTTGTTGTAAAATATTGATGTATGTGTGTTGCTTTTGAGTAACATCGGATATAAATAAAAGTTGTCAATAAGTGACAATGAAACGTTTCTTACTAAAAACTACTTTGTTTTAATACTTTTTTTGGGGGGGTGGGGGGAGGACTGGCTCTAGACTTATGCCCATGATTAAAAGTAATACTGGTAATATATGCTAAAATAGCACATTCTTGATCAATATGACTCTGAAAAAAGTACAAAGACTATTGAAGCCATTTTATTTGTTTTTTTGTGTTTTTTTGTTTTTTTATATATATGCTTTCATTTCGTCCAATTTTTATCCGCCAGACGCTTTTCATTTTTGAATAAATTAGCATAAATTAGTGAAAATAAAAAATAAAGAAAAACAAAGAAAATTATTCAAACTCTATCTCCTCACATGTTTATTACTGGATTGAAGCCAAATTTTGCTGGTATGTTATCCAACTATATGTCCATGATATCATGAAAGGAATTTTGAAAATATGCATAATATTTGAATAATTAATTAATTATGCGAATTACCATATTTTCATTTAAAAAACTACCATTTTTTGAAATATTTTGGAATGTGATAGGGCTATCGAAAAAGCCGTCATCATATTGTGCAATGGTACGAACCCAACATCCTGTCCAATTGTTAGCCCAATTGAATGATAAATAGTGAAGTTTTTAGGAAAAGTGTGTGAAAAAATGAATTTTTACAGAAAATGCATGTAAACATAACCATTATCCATTGCGTGTTTACACTAACGATATGCAAATGTGATGTTTGAATGCATTTATAGTTATTTCTCAGGGCTTTTCATGCAGGATTCATGTTGAGAAGACCATAAAGATATGGTAAAGCTAAACAAAAAAGAAACTTCAATTTTGTTTGGATTACCAGTACTACATCATTTTAGCAATGGTAGGAGCAAGATAACACTATCTTTTAGCAATGGTAGGAGCAAGATAAAACTATTAAGTCAAACCTGATTTAGTGGCCACCTGTAATCAGCCGTCCTGGCTATTTTGGCCACCAAAAATGACCCCTTGCAGAGAAAACCAAAAACCTGCATGTAGAGGTCAAATGTCTAAAGTGGCAATTTTTCACTCTTCACACGTTTGGCTGTTAATTCGACTCTTCTTTTTGGCCGTGTAAAACATAAACCTCTGTGCTAGACCAAGAACATTAGTCTCTATATTCCGCTCCACGGTGCGTTGTACCACTCCATTGAACACAAAGTCCGATGTAAGAGAGCAACTTGCGTGGGGCAGCTTCCTGGTACTCATACCATATTCATGACCACCGCACGGTGCGCACATTTTGTATATTAATGAGCTCACTTCTAACGCTGATATCTTGCCTTATCCTTAATCAATATTAGAGGTTGGGTTCTTATTTTAAAGAATGTACTTCACATTCTCATTTTCTTGCAATGTAATAAGTATATTACATGAACAAATAAGCAAAATAATCGATTCAAAATCATCCAAACTTTGTTTATTATACTTGTTTTAAAATGCTCGCAAAAGCGATCTAAATCCAATTGCCTACTTGACATTTTTATATCACCATAAAGAGTATCATGTGTTATTCCGTTTCCGGGCACTTCCAGATAATGTTTAATTTTAATTGAGTCAAGTTCCACAATGAAAACTATATAGTACACTTACGAGTTTGTCAAAAATAGAAATACCACGATTTCTTCGAAAATCGCGTTACCTGATTGGTTGGTTACAGAATCATGAAAGATCACGCAAACTTTCGATCGAGCGATCGTCGGAGAAGCCGGTTACGTAGTCATGAACATTTGCCTGACCTATCATGATTCCATAACCAAACAATCAGGATACGCGATTTTCGGAGAATGTTGGCCACTTTCGTCGTAAATCGAAATTTATTTCATTTTACGGTCCTTCAAAAACCATCTGAAAATGTGTGCCTCGAATCGATTTTGATATCATTTTGACGCTCATTTTTGGAACTTCATAACCATTCGAGAGAAAATTAGATTTGATGTTTAATCGGGTCAAGTTTCAAGAAGGAACAACAGCTTGCAAAAAGGCTGCAAAAAGACGATCAAAATTGTGACCCGTCATAACCAGAAGAAACAGAAGTCGGATAAATAATTTTCTGGATTTTTATCTAGTTTGGATCAGCATTATCTAAGATTTAATATGATATAAAATGTGTATCATAGTGATTCTGCAACGCGGAGTTATTGACGTTTTTCTAAGGGCAATTTCCAACGGTCTGGAAATAAAATGCAGAGAAAATCGCTCAAGAAGTTTTACATCCGTTTCGAGAGTGAAATTAGCTTTCTAATCAGGCCATACTTGAATCACTTGCATGAATAGAATGTGGTAGCAACCTTTATCCAATTTTCTTGAAAACTTGCATATCATTACATATGTATGATTTACACCTTCCCTCCAAAAATTGTTGAATATAATCCATGCTTTGTAGAGATATGTAAAGATTTAATCAAATTTTAAGTGATTTTGGAATGACAAACTTGGATTCAAGTACACACCGAGCACGGGATACAATAGCGAGCACTTTTACTTAACAAAAGGGGGTCTGCTCCCCCATGGACATGCTCTCATTATTGTTTGACTAATCGAGGACTATTGAGGAAACCATACCGCAACAAATAAAATTGCGACGGGGGCACGTCTCAACAACAGCGCTATTCTAAAGAGCCTTCTTTTAAAAAAAAAAGGAGGCCATTTGAGTCAGTAGTTGAATAGGGATTAGAGAATATCGATGTGCGCTGGCCATTCTTGACCACCAGCGAGATTTGCAACTTGGCACAAAGGGGTTGTTAAGAGGCGGAGCTTAATATCGATCGTTTTGGGGAGCAAAGAATTTTGGAAAGCAAACTTTTCAAACCTGCAAAAAACATGCTTCAAAACTTTCCTTAATTTTCACCTTTCCACTAAATATTTTTACTGGAGATTTTGCCTACTGGTAGAACAAATATCAGGGAAAGGCCTGAACTAATACTATCTTTTTCGACATTATAATGCAATTTCAAATCAATCGTGATTTCTGAGGTTCGAACTCGCGCGACCTTTGGCTCCTCTGAGAAAGACGGGACACAATTAAGGTACAATGCAACGAACATTCATAAGCCCGTAACATTTCTAAATTTCACCCAACAAATTCAAGTTATATGTCAAAATAAAGAGCGAAAATTGAACTTCAAATTAGCTCACCACTAATTGAACTTCAAATTAGCTCACCACTATGCCATATTCACTACCGTAGTTACCAACAATTCCACTTCAAAGAAGGGCTCATCAAAGTCACGTGAAAGCTCGCAATTCGCGAGATTATCACGTAAGCTACAAAACCAGCAATGCCCAATTCTGAGTACGCCCGTGCCGCTAGTATTGTACCTCTTTGTTTGCATTGAAATGGCACGCGTCGTGACTTTGCATTTCACGTTATTTGACTTATAAAGCACAATGTCTAGAAGCCCAGCATTTTGGTTTGCATGATCTGTTTTGATCGATTTTGTCAACTCATGAGCACTACCCATGTTCAGTGCGTATTGTACCAATTGCGATAAGATTACATTCATCATTAATCAATTGAGGCAAATTTTGGTAATAGTTTTTACCCTTGTTTTTTAAAATAAAAACGTGAAACTCTCCTTTTTTGGATGTTTTAACTGGTAATCTGACAAGTAGCTTGTTAAAGAAAAGAAATACAAGATCCAAACTGATGGATGTTATACACAATTACACGGATACTAGTCATATAGTACTGACTGTACTGATAGCCGGTGCAGTGGCGCTGTTTGTTCGATGGATTGGGACTCGACCCAAGAACCTGCCGCCCGGGCCCAGTGGTATGCCTCTCATTGGTGTCGCCTGGACCCTGATGAGGTAAGTGTTTTAATTTCGGGTTAAAACGTGCGATAATGTATTATAGGTACTGTAGTGTGTTATAGGGCTTGAAACTATTACCAATACATACTGGTATACGTTTTACGTTTATAATACATACACGTATACACTAACATTTATAGACGCCATTCGTATTATGCGGTTTGGTATCAAATATTGTGCTTATACTATTTGTGATTGTTCGTAATCTCATCTTTTGGAAACATTTACACAATAGTTTCTTGTATGAATATAACGAACCTGAATTAAATAGTTATGAATATTGACCTCTTCTTACATAATGAATAGCGATCCCGATTTTGTATCATGAATAGCAACCCTTATTTCGTATTATAAATATCGACCCCTTCAAGTAATTATAAATAGCAACCCTCGTGTAAGATTATGAATAGCCAACCTTGTGAACTATGACCCTAATGAATAGTGAGCCCCCTTTCACAGTATAAATAGCGAGCGTACCCCGCTTAGACTAATTATATTTATTCTCAGTCAGTCAGTACACACATCTCATTTGGCGGATTATTTGTTATTTAGGTGTAAGCATTTGTTAATTTCTATCTATCTATCTATCTATCTATCTATCTATATATCTATCTATCTATCTATCTATCTATCTATCTATCTATATCTATATATCTATCTATCTATCTATCTATCTATCTATCTATCTATCTATCTATCTATCTATCTATCTATCTATCTATCTATCTATCTATCTATCTATCTTTCTATCTATCTAGCACATGTCTCTCCGCCACGGGAGGAAGCCCTCGTCATTACCATTTCAAACTATTTACATTATCATTTACATTTAAATCAATTACATTATTAAAATTGAAAGATAGTCTGCCATGTGGGATATTTTTCATGATGTTTTAAACGGAAAATACAGTTTTATTCACAGCGAGTGCAGCGTATACAGTAAACCGCAACTTGGTTCATGAAACATTCATGAATTATATTGGGATGCTACACGGCGGGTCGCCATTTTGAACTAGGCTGATTTGCGCGCACTGGATATTAACACTGAGCCATGTGCATTCGCACCGTCTGCAATTAAAGGGATCTAGTAACTTTTTTGACATGTTCAAAAAGTGATGAGTGGTTGATAAAATGGGGTGCGCTTCGTTATTCCCAAGGTTCGTTATTCCGAAGGTTCGTTATTCCGAAGGTTCGTTATTCCGAAGGTTCTTTATTCCGAAGGTTCGTTATTCCGAACACGCAAATTTCGTAAACCTGAGGGTTCGTTAATCCTAAAATGAAATAGGGTTCGTTAATCCGAACATTAGATGCATTATTCCGAAGGTTCGTTATTCCGAAGTTTCGTTATTCCGAGAGTTCGTTATTCCGAAGGTTCGCTATTCCTAAAATGAAATCAGGTTCGTTATTCCGAAGGTTCGTTAGTCCGAAAATAAATTTGGGTTCGTTATTCCGAAAGTTCGTTATTCCGAAGGTCCGTTATTCCGAGGGTTCGTTATTCCGAAGGTTCGCTATTCCTAAAATGAAATCGGGTTCGTTAATCCGAAAATGACTTTGGGTTTGTTATAATGCTATAATTTCATATAAAGAATGTTTGATTGGTCTGTCCAAGGGAGGGAAAGGGGGAGGGATATGCTTAATGCAGGCTGTAAATTAGGTAAACAAAACACAAATTATAGTATTCTAACAAACCCGATTTAATTTTCGGATTAACGAACCCTATTTCATTTTCGGACTATAACGAACCTTCGGAATAACGAACCCGATTTCGTTTTAGGAATAGCAAACCTTCGGAATAACGAATCTTCGGAATAACGAACCTTCGGAATAACGAACCTTCGGAATAACGAACCTTCGGAATAACTGAACCTTCGGAATAACGAACCGTCGGAATAACGGACTGTAACCGATAAAATGTATATTGTTGTTATTTGATATGTCCACTGGGTGTTTTGTAAAAATTGCAAGTTAAATGGACGTTATACTTATGGCCGAGTAATGATAACATATGCAATGGGATATTCACTAACTCATTGCACTCACTTTGTACACGGTTTTGACGGTCCAGTGGATAATTTAACATCTGTACACTTCAATCGTAAATATTTTTTAACAAAAGGAAAATTTAAAAAACCGAAACCTGTCCCATGCTTTTATTGTTAATACGAATACAACAAGGTATGAGGGAACCGCTTGAATTCCAATTGGACTTTTAGGATTTGGACAATGTTACTAAGTCTCTTTAAAGCGTTCGTAAGATGGCACCACCATAACCAAGGGGCTGATTTGTGGAATCCGGACTCCCGTTAACATACTGTATATTGCTTTGCAGGACAATGTCCAACCCTCTACAACTGTACTCGACTTGGGCCGATGAGTACGGGGATGTATTTAGCTTCAACACCGGTCCTATGCGTTTAGTGGTTCTAAACTCTTACCAAGCTATCATGGATGCTTTTCAGCACCCGGACCTGAATCACCGCCCCCAGAGTCAGATGGTTAAAGAAATCTGCATGCCGGTGTTAAGGCTCAAAGTAGATGCAAATTTCCACGCTTAACACTAACACCAAAACCATACTTGAAATCACCCACTGTGTTCACAAGGAAGTCCATATTGTGATACAAAAAGGTGTGATGAATGTCGTATAATACTTTTTCATATGTTCACTTTTTGAGGTTTATTGCTTTCCATCGGAGATACATGGAGGGAGCAGCGAAACTTCGTCCACTGGGTTTTCCGAAACCTCGGAGTTGGAAGGAAGAGCTATGAGGACACTATCCTGACCGAGGTGGAGCAGTTGGTGTCTGCCATGGGTGCCAAAGAGGGCGCCCCTTTCAATCCCTGTGATCTCCTTCAACAGGCGGTGTCCAATGTCATTTGTTCTCTCGTCTACGGAACACAGTATAAATACACCGACACCGAATTTCTCCACGTAAGTAAATTAACGTACTAGGTACTAAATTAGAAAGCTTTTTGCATTCAAACAGCAGCCGTTAAAACACAAGCTCTCTAAAACATTTTGGTGTTAACCATTTCTTATAAAATATTAAGAATGTGTTGTTTTAGTAAAGTAATAATTCAATACAGAGATCACCAGCAACTAGTATAGCGACAACGATATAAATAGCTCTGTGACCTTCGAGCAAATGACAACAAAACTAATGAGATATATATATTATTTTTACTTTTCGACTTCTTATTTTTATTTGAATAAAGGCATTTGAAACTAGCGAATCGCTTCCCATGTTTGTATAATATACAGCTCTTGCATATGATGGACACCATTATGCGGTTGTCAAGCGGTGGTGGCGCCCTATTTTTCCTACCACTCCCGGGAATTTCCAAAATTCCGTTTGGCGCGCCTAAGGAGATGACAAATAATATGAGGGAATTCAACAAATTCTTCTTAAAGCAGATCGCAGCACACGAACAAGAGCTGGACCCGGCCAATCCTCGGGACTTCATCGATCTTTATTTAAATAAGATTGCTGAGACAAAGGTAAACTAAATCAAGATAAGAAGTATTTAGATGTACGCATAGACGAAACTATAGTCCGCAAAAAAACGAAATTTCAAAAATTGCGAGGTTATTGTCTTATATGAAAGAAAATGACATTTAACAGCATGCCTGAACAAATTAGGGCTTGAAATCTCTTTTTCGTGGAGTTATAGACCTCAACATAATACAACAACACAACGAAATTTCGCTCACGGCGCATTCCACGGGGTACCATGTAGCTGTACGTGACCCATTCGTGACCCGCGCACAGATTGTGAGCGAATACTAAACAAAATAACCAAAACTCGCTAAAACTGTATGTCATGTAATTGTATACTCTTCATTTTCGAGACTTTTTCCGTGACATACCTTAACAAATGTCGGCTTCACAATACCTTTAATTAAAAAGAATAAGTACAATATTGTTGTAATATTATTCTAAATCAGTTAAACTCCTTAATTAACCGATATATAGTTTGGTGGAGGGGCGCATTCGGTTTTCATTCGTAGCATCCAAATTATATAGCTGTTCGATCTGAATTTCTGTGTGTATGTTACATTCATCCTCATCCGTCTACTGGAAACTGTTCAGACGATTTGAAAAAGGCGGACAGTCCCTTTAAAATACAGTTCGTATTTCCTATGTATGGTATTTGTTTATGTTACCAGTACTCCGTTTATTCATTGATTTTGATGTAAATGGAAACGTATACTTATTAACCATGTTTGTTTTAATTGAAGATTTCCGGAAATATTCAGCCACTCGATTATACACACCACGCTATTTATTGTACTTTTGTCCTTCTTTTTTTTGCACCCGACTCTATGTGTGAACTATAATCCATTTTGTTTTCTCTAATAGGATCAAGGAGGTTCCTTCAATCATACGAACTTGTACGCTTCAATGGGCGATCTTTTCTTTGCTGGGACGGACACTACGAGCACGGCGTTGCAGTGGTGCGTCCTGCACATGATGGCGTACCCGGATGTGCAGTGCCGTGTGCAAACTGAGCTTGATCACGTGGTGGGCAGGGACCGCCTTCCAAGACTGGACGACAGCAAGGATCTCCCTTTCACCAACGCAGTGTTACTTGAGGTGAGAAATCTAAAGGGATCTAGTACCATCGTCTGACTTTACCAAATTCACAAAGTATCGTGTTTTTTTGGGTAATGTTAATTGAATGTAAGGCTAGGTTATATCACCGCTCTAGCCAAAATATGTTGCAATCACGTGACTGTGTTGGGCCAATCAATGACTCGTATTTTACTAAGTCATATAATATCAATAGATGTTTCATGTTCGATGTTAAATCCATGACTCTGGCGTTGAATAAAAAGTTTTATTCGACTTCTCTAAGTTGAAAGATTTAGCAATAAAACATTATTTCGTTTGCTATTCCCGCAGGTTCAACGTAAAGAAACAGTTGCCCCGCTTGGTGTGCCACACATCGCTGCAGAGGACACGACGCTCGGCGGATACACCATCCCCAAGGGTGCCATGGTCTTTGCCAATATTTGGCGCGTAATGCACGATGCGGACCTGTGGGAAAGCCCCAACGATTTTAAGCCCGAGCGCTTTCTTGACGCAGATGGGAAGTTGATAAAGAGAGAAGAGCTGATATTCTTCAGTACAGGTTAGTCCCAAAAGTTACATTTCCCGACTTAGATGTAAAATTTACTTGGTATAATGTGATATCATCCAAAACTATTGCACCTAATACATATGCGAAAAGGGGGAAGCCAAACCGATTTCAAGCATGAACACTTTCTCGACACCAACAACGAAGAATTATAATCCTAAACACAGTTTAGTCACAACACCATCGCGCGAAATTATAAGCGATTTGAACCTGTCGGAATTATATAATTATAGGCCAAATGGCCTGCTACGTCGATTGGGTATTGATGAACAAAGGAAAGCTTTTATTCATAAGCACAGGTGATTTAAAACGTACAATTATATCTTTTAGGGTGTATCTCGGGAAATAAGAAATGCGGACTTGTAGGAACGCCACGACGACTTGAAACGGCTTCCGATCCTTGGGGTTAGTGGGAGATTACTCAAAAAAGGAAGAGCTGATTCTTCTGCACAGACAATCAACAAAATCGCTTTTGTATCGAGCTATCATGCAAACGATTCTTATATTACCATATTGATCAAAAGTAATACTTCTGAGTTTCCTACCTCCAGGTCGTCGTGTGTGTGTCGGTGAGCGACTGGCGAGAATGGAAGTTTTTCTTTTCTTCACGAGCCTCCTGCATCGCTTCACCTTCACCAAACCACGTGACTCTCCGCCCGTGACATTTGAAGGTGAACTTGGGTTCACGTGGAGGTCAAGGCCATTCGACGTGTGCGCAGTTAGGAGAGAGTAGTATGATTGCATTAGTCTTTTTACCACGTATACATATTTGACTGAGTTTGGTGTTTGGGAAAATACATGTTTCAAGCAGTATACCCTTAAAGGGACAGTCTTGGTGAACTTAAATTTGTGTAACCCCACAATGCTCGAAACGTATAACAAATTACCAAAAAACTAAGTAAAAAGTCTGTTATCATTCAAAAAGAGACGTTAAAACTTGTTTTGTTAATGATTGAAAAAATAGGTCATCAGCAACTATTTAAAAACCTCATTTGATAATTTTTGAAAACTGTAAGCATTTAATAAATATTTTAACAATTTTTGGAATAAACCTGGGGCCCCAGATTTATTCCGAACGGATATACCTATTGATATTTCAGGTGTTTCTGAACCGATTTTGATCAAATCCGTCGTACTTGCTCGTTTATTTTATTATTAAAACACGATAGTGAAGGTTTTGATTCATCCATGAGAATGATGATGAAGTTGAATCTAAGCAACTGCACTTACTATGTATGGAGTAGCCAATCTAGCTAGAAGAAGCAACCTAGATAGGTTGCGAAACTGAATCTAAGCAACTGGACTTACTCTGTATGGAGCAGCCAATCTAGCTAGAAGAAGCAACCTAGATAGGTTGCGAAACTTAATCTAAGCAACTGGACTTACTATGTATGGAGTAGCCAATCTAGCTGAAGCAGCAACCGATATAGGTTGCGAAACTGAATCTAAGCAAGAGGACTTACTATGTATGGAGTAGCCAATCTAGCTGAATAAGCAACCTAGATAGGTTGGGAAACTGAATCTAAGCAAGAGGACTTACTATGTATGGAGTAGCCAATCTAGCTGAAGCAGCAACCGATATAGGTTGCGAAACTGAATCTAAGCAAGAGGACTTACTATGTATGGAGTACCCAATCTAGCTGAAGCAGCAACCTAGATAGGTTGCGAAACTGAATCTAAGCAACTGGACTTACTATGTATGGAGTAGCCAATCTAGCTGAATAAGCAACCTAGATAGGTTGCGAAACTGAATCTAAGCAACTGGACTTACTATGTATGGAGTAGCCAATCTAGCTGAATAAGCAACCGATATAGGTTGCGAAACTGAATCTAAGCAACTGGACTTACTATGTATGGAGTAGCCAATCGAGATGAAGCAGCAACCGATATAGGTTGCGAAACTGAATCTAAGCAACTGGACTTACTATGTATGGAGTAGCCAATCTAGCTGAAGAAGCCACCTAGATAGGTTGCGAAACTGAATCTAAGCAACTGGACTTACTATGTATGGAGTAGCCAACCTAGCTGAAGAAGCCACCTAGATAGGTTGCGAAACTGAATCTAAGCAACTGGACTTACTATGTATGGAGTAGCCAATCGAGATGAAGCAGCATACTAGATAGGTTGGGAAACTGAATCTAAGCAACTGGACTTACTATGTATGGAGTAGCCAATCTAGCTGAATAAGCAACCGATATAGGTTGCGAAACTGAATCTAAGCAACTGGACTTACTATGTATGGAGTAGCCAATCGAGATGAAGCAGCAACCGATATAGGTTGCGAAACTGAATCTAAGCAACTGGACTTACTATGTATGGAGTAGCCAATCTAGCTGAAGAAGCCACCTAGATAGGTTGCGAAACTGAATCTAAGCAACTGGACTTACTATGTATGGAGTAGCCAATCTAGCTGAAGAAGCCACCTAGATAGGTTGCGAAACTGAATCTAAGCAACTGGACTTACTATGTATGGAGTAGCCAATCGAGATGAAGCAGCATACTAGATAGGTTGGGAAACTGAATCTAAGCAACTGGACTTACTATGTATGGAGTAGCCAATCTAGCTGAAGAAGTAACCGATATAGGTTGCGAAACTGAATCTAAGCAAGAGGACTTACTATGTATGGAGTAGCCAATCTAGCTGAAGAAGTAACCTAGATAGGTTGCGAAACTGAATCTAAGCAACTGGACTTACTATGTATGGAGTAGCCAATCGAGATGAAGCAGCATACTAGATAGGTTGGGAAACTGAATCTAAGCAACTGGACTTACTATGTATGGAGTAGCCAATCTAGCTGAAGAAGTAACGTTCTACTGTTCTACTCCACAAATAGTAAGTCCAGTTGCTTAGACTCAATTTTCAACTTCATTATTATTAACACAGATTATTATGTGCATCAATATTAACAAAATAGAAAAACACTTCATTGTAATTACTGATTCATTTGTTAAAAAGTCATTTCGGGTGTAAATGTGGTTTTAATGATAAAAAGATTAAATATTGTCTCTGACATGTACCATACTAAATATAAATCATAATGAATTGGTAATAGAATTCTTTATGCCGGGATTTTCTTTAATTGTTTACATCGATAATTTCGATAAAAGGTTTTGTTGTAAAATATTGATGTATGTGTGTTGCTTTTGAGTAACATCGGATATAAATAAAAGTTGTCAATAAGTGACAATGAAACGTTTCTTACTAAAAACTACTTTGTTTTAATACTTTTTTTGGGGGGGTGGGGGGAGGACTGGCTCTAGACTTATGCCCATGATTAAAAGTAATACTGGTAATATATGCTAAAATAGCACATTCTTGATCAATATGACTCTGAAAAAAGTACAAAGACTATTGAAGCCATTTTATTTGTTTTTTTGTGTTTTTTTGTTTTTTTATATATATGCTTTCATTTCGTCCAATTTTTATCCGCCAGACGCTTTTCATTTTTGAATAAATTAGCATAAATTAGTGAAAATAAAAAATAAAGAAAAACAAAGAAAATTATTCAAACTCTATCTCCTCACATGTTTATTACTGGATTGAAGCCAAATTTTGCTGGTATGTTATCCAACTATATGTCCATGATATCATGAAAGGAATTTTGAAAATATGCATAATATTTGAATAATTAATTAATTATGCGAATTACCATATTTTCATTTAAAAAACTACCATTTTTTGAAATATTTTGGAATGTGATAGGGCTATCGAAAAAGCCGTCATCATATTGTGCAATGGTACGAACCCAACATCCTGTCCAATTGTTAGCCCAATTGAATGATAAATAGTGAAGTTTTTAGGAAAAGTGTGTGAAAAAATGAATTTTTACAGAAAATGCATGTAAACATAACCATTATCCATTGCGTGTTTACACTAACGATATGCAAATGTGATGTTTGAATGCATTTATAGTTATTTCTCAGGGCTTTTCATGCAGGATTCATGTTGAGAAGACCATAAAGATATGGTAAAGCTAAACAAAAAAGAAACTTCAATTTTGTTTGGATTACCAGTACTACATCATTTTAGCAATGGTAGGAGCAAGATAACACTATCTTTTAGCAATGGTAGGAGCAAGATAAAACTATTAAGTCAAACCTGATTTAGTGGCCACCTGTAATCAGCCGTCCTGGCTATTTTGGCCACCAAAAATGACCCCTTGCAGAGAAAACCAAAAACCTGCATGTAGAGGTCAAATGTCTAAAGTGGCAATTTTTCACTCTTCACACGTTTGGCTGTTAATTCGACTCTTCTTTTTGGCCGTGTAAAACATAAACCTCTGTGCTAGACCAAGAACATTAGTCTCTATATTCCGCTCCACGGTGCGTTGTACCACTCCATTGAACACAAAGTCCGATGTAAGAGAGCAACTTGCGTGGGGCAGCTTCCTGGTACTCATACCATATTCATGACCACCGCACGGTGCGCACATTTTGTATATTAATGAGCTCACTTCTAACGCTGATATCTTGCCTTATCCTTAATCAATATTAGAGGTTGGGTTCTTATTTTAAAGAATGTACTTCACATTCTCATTTTCTTGCAATGTAATAAGTATATTACATGAACAAATAAGCAAAATAATCGATTCAAAATCATCCAAACTTTGTTTATTATACTTGTTTTAAAATGCTCGCAAAAGCGATCTAAATCCAATTGCCTACTTGACATTTTTATATCACCATAAAGAGTATCATGTGTTATTCCGTTTCCGGGCACTTCCAGATAATGTTTAATTTTAATTGAGTCAAGTTCCACAATGAAAACTATATAGTACACTTACGAGTTTGTCAAAAATAGAAATACCACGATTTCTTCGAAAATCGCGTTACCTGATTGGTTGGTTACAGAATCATGAAAGATCACGCAAACTTTCGATCGAGCGATCGTCGGAGAAGCCGGTTACGTAGTCATGAACATTTGCCTGACCTATCATGATTCCATAACCAAACAATCAGGATACGCGATTTTCGGAGAATGTTGGCCACTTTCGTCGTAAATCGAAATTTATTTCATTTTACGGTCCTTCAAAAACCATCTGAAAATGTGTGCCTCGAATCGATTTTGATATCATTTTGACGCTCATTTTTGGAACTTCATAACCATTCGAGAGAAAATTAGATTTGATGTTTAATCGGGTCAAGTTTCAAGAAGGAACAACAGCTTGCAAAAAGGCTGCAAAAAGACGATCAAAATTGTGACCCGTCATAACCAGAAGAAACAGAAGTCGGATAAATAATTTTCTGGATTTTTATCTAGTTTGGATCAGCATTATCTAAGATTTAATATGATATAAAATGTGTATCATAGTGATTCTGCAACGCGGAGTTATTGACGTTTTTCTAAGGGCAATTTCCAACGGTCTGGAAATAAAATGCAGAGAAAATCGCTCAAGAAGTTTTACATCCGTTTCGAGAGTGAAATTAGCTTTCTAATCAGGCCATACTTGAATCACTTGCATGAATAGAATGTGGTAGCAACCTTTATCCAATTTTCTTGAAAACTTGCATATCATTACATATGTATGATTTACACCTTCCCTCCAAAAATTGTTGAATATAATCCATGCTTTGTAGAGATATGTAAAGATTTAATCAAATTTTAAGTGATTTTGGAATGACAAACTTGGATTCAAGTACACACCGAGCACGGGATACAATAGCGAGCACTTTTACTTAACAAAAGGGGGTCTGCTCCCCCATGGACATGCTCTCATTATTGTTTGACTAATCGAGGACTATTGAGGAAACCATACCGCAACAAATAAAATTGCGACGGGGGCACGTCTCAACAACAGCGCTATTCTAAAGAGCCTTCTTTTAAAAAAAAAAGGAGGCCATTTGAGTCAGTAGTTGAATAGGGATTAGAGAATATCGATGTGCGCTGGCCATTCTTGACCACCAGCGAGATTTGCAACTTGGCACAAAGGGGTTGTTAAGAGGCGGAGCTTAATATCGATCGTTTTGGGGAGCAAAGAATTTTGGAAAGCAAACTTTTCAAACCTGCAAAAAACATGCTTCAAAACTTTCCTTAATTTTCACCTTTCCACTAAATATTTTTACTGGAGATTTTGCCTACTGGTAGAACAAATATCAGGGAAAGGCCTGAACTAATACTATCTTTTTCGACATTATAATGCAATTTCAAATCAATCGTGATTTCTGAGGTTCGAACTCGCGCGACCTTTGGCTCCTCTGAGAAAGACGGGACACAATTAAGGTACAATGCAACGAACATTCATAAGCCCGTAACATTTCTAAATTTCACCCAACAAATTCAAGTTATATGTCAAAATAAAGAGCGAAAATTGAACTTCAAATTAGCTCACCACTAATTGAACTTCAAATTAGCTCACCACTATGCCATATTCACTACCGTAGTTACCAACAATTCCACTTCAAAGAAGGGCTCATCAAAGTCACGTGAAAGCTCGCAATTCGCGAGATTATCACGTAAGCTACAAAACCAGCAATGCCCAATTCTGAGTACGCCCGTGCCGCTAGTATTGTACCTCTTTGTTTGCATTGAAATGGCACGCGTCGTGACTTTGCATTTCACGTTATTTGACTTATAAAGCACAATGTCTAGAAGCCCAGCATTTTGGTTTGCATGATCTGTTTTGATCGATTTTGTCAACTCATGAGCACTACCCATGTTCAGTGCGTATTGTACCAATTGCGATAAGATTACATTCATCATTAATCAATTGAGGCAAATTTTGGTAATAGTTTTTACCCTTGTTTTTTAAAATAAAAACGTGAAACTCTCCTTTTTTGGATGTTTTAACTGGTAATCTGACAAGTAGCTTGTTAAAGAAAAGAAATACAAGATCCAAACTGATGGATGTTATACACAATTACACGGATACTAGTCATATAGTACTGACTGTACTGATAGCCGGTGCAGTGGCGCTGTTTGTTCGATGGATTGGGACTCGACCCAAGAACCTGCCGCCCGGGCCCAGTGGTATGCCTCTCATTGGTGTCGCCTGGACCCTGATGAGGTAAGTGTTTTAATTTCGGGTTAAAACGTGCGATAATGTATTATAGGTACTGTAGTGTGTTATAGGGCTTGAAACTATTACCAATACATACTGGTATACGTTTTACGTTTATAATACATACACGTATACACTAACATTTATAGACGCCATTCGTATTATGCGGTTTGGTATCAAATATTGTGCTTATACTATTTGTGATTGTTCGTAATCTCATCTTTTGGAAACATTTACACAATAGTTTCTTGTATGAATATAACGAACCTGAATTAAATAGTTATGAATATTGACCTCTTCTTACATAATGAATAGCGATCCCGATTTTGTATCATGAATAGCAACCCTTATTTCGTATTATAAATATCGACCCCTTCAAGTAATTATAAATAGCAACCCTCGTGTAAGATTATGAATAGCCAACCTTGTGAACTATGACCCTAATGAATAGTGAGCCCCCTTTCACAGTATAAATAGCGAGCGTACCCCGCTTAGACTAATTATATTTATTCTCAGTCAGTCAGTACACACATCTCATTTGGCGGATTATTTGTTATTTAGGTGTAAGCATTTGTTAATTTCTATCTATCTATCTATCTATCTATCTATCTATCTATCTATCTATATATTATCTATCTATCTATCTATCTATCTATCTATCTATCTATATCTATATATCTATCTATCTATCTATCTATCTATCTATCTATCTATCTATCTATCTATCTATCTATCTATCTATCTATCTATCTTTCTATCTATCTAGCACATGTCTCTCCGCCACGGGAGGAAGCCCTCGCCATTACCATTTCAAACTATTTACATTATCATTTACATTTAAATCAATTACATTATTAAAATTGAAAGATAGTCTGCCATGTGGGATATTTTTCATGATGTTTTAAACGGAAAATACAGTTTTATTCACAGCGAGTGCAGCGTATACAGTAAACCGCAACTTGGTTCATGAAACATTCATGAATTATATTGGGATGCTACACGGCGGGTCGCCATTTTGAACTAGGCTGATTTGCGCGCACTGGATATTAACACTGAGCCATGTGCATTCGCACCGTCTGCAATTAAAGGGATCTAGTAACTTTTTTGACATGTTCAAAAAGTGATGAGTGGTTGATAAAATGGGGTGCGCTTCGTTATTCCCAAGGTTCGTTATTCCGAAGGTTCGTTATTCCGAAGGTTCGTTATTCCGAAGGTTCTTTATTCCGAAGGTTCGTTATTCCGAACACGCAAATTTCGTAAACCTGAGGGTTCGTTAATCCTAAAATGAAATAGGGTTCGTTAATCCGAACATTAGATGCATTATTCCGAAGGTTCGTTATTCCGAAGTTTCGTTATTCCGAGAGTTCGTTATTCCGAAGGTTCGCTATTCCTAAAATGAAATCAGGTTCGTTATTCCGAAGGTTCGTTAGTCCGAAAATAAATTTGGGTTCGTTATTCCGAAAGTTCGTTATTCCGAAGGTCCGTTATTCCGAGGGTTCGTTATTCCGAAGGTTCGCTATTCCTAAAATGAAATCGGGTTCGTTAATCCGAAAATGACTTTGGGTTTGTTATAATGCTATAATTTCATATAAAGAATGTTTGATTGGTCTGTCCAAGGGAGGGAAAGGGGGAGGGATATGCTTAATGCAGGCTGTAAATTAGGTAAACAAAACACAAATTATAGTATTCTAACAAACCCGATTTAATTTTCGGATTAACGAACCCTATTTCATTTTCGGACTATAACGAACCTTCGGAATAACGAACCCGATTTCGTTTTAGGAATAGCAAACCTTCGGAATAACGAATCTTCGGAATAACGAACCTTCGGAATAACGAACCTTCGGAATAACGAACCTTCGGAATAACTGAACCTTCGGAATAACGAACCGTCGGAATAACGGACTGTAACCGATAAAATGTATATTGTTGTTATTTGATATGTCCACTGGGTGTTTTGTAAAAATTGCAAGTTAAATGGACGTTATACTTATGGCCGAGTAATGATAACATATGCAATGGGATATTCACTAACTCATTGCACTCACTTTGTACACGGTTTTGACGGTCCAGTGGATAATTTAACATCTGTACACTTCAATCGTAAATATTTTTTAACAAAAGGAAAATTTAAAAAACCGAAACCTGTCCCATGCTTTTATTGTTAATACGAATACAACAAGGTATGAGGGAACCGCTTGAATTCCAATTGGACTTTTAGGATTTGGACAATGTTACTAAGTCTCTTTAAAGCGTTCGTAAGATGGCACCACCATAACCAAGGGGCTGATTTGTGGAATCCGGACTCCCGTTAACATACTGTATATTGCTTTGCAGGACAATGTCCAACCCTCTACAACTGTACTCGACTTGGGCCGATGAGTACGGGGATGTATTTAGCTTCAACACCGGTCCTATGCGTTTAGTGGTTCTAAACTCTTACCAAGCTATCATGGATGCTTTTCAGCACCCGGACCTGAATCACCGCCCCCAGAGTCAGATGGTTAAAGAAGTCTTAGGACTTACGAATAATGGTAAGGAGAGGTTATTACGGGGTTTTCATTTGTTTGAAATAACTAATCCTAAAG
Organism: Echinarachnius parma; assembly: GCA_037951105.1. Taxonomy (NCBI): domain Eukaryota; kingdom Metazoa; phylum Echinodermata; class Echinoidea; order Clypeasteroida; family Echinarachniidae; genus Echinarachnius; species Echinarachnius parma. The sequence continues at coordinate 85,188 of JBAMJV010009450.1, forward strand.
CCTTGGTCACAATGGGCCTACGACGGGTTCACTACAGGTTCACGACGACAATTTGGGGGATTTCGTGGCTTGTTTTGCGACAGTCGCACGACAGTCGTACGAATACATCGGTGTCGTACAAGAAAGATTATTTCGTGGCTTGAAGTTCTCCCGGGGGGCCACTCAACTATATTGCTGTACACACGCGTGACAACAGGTTTTTCAAACCCACCCTAAACAAGTTTTATTCATTGGTCAAATTTATACCGTATTCAAGTATTTTCGCGTGCTTTTTTTTTACAATTTTGCCCCCTAAACAAGTATAACCCCTAAAACATACCCCTAAACAAGGTCTACGTCAATTGCTCTCAATTAAACCTCTAAAAATAATGGAAATGTTTAACCACCTTAAACATTTAATTCTAAATGAGGTCTACCTTAACCCTGAAAAGGCCGGTTTATTTGAGGTCTTCCTATGGCCGGGGGGCCATTATGGCCCCCCGTAAGATCTCGGCCGCGGAGCATATTTATGGTAATTTATGCAAACAAGGTCATAATATTCATATTTTTACCCATAAGTCATTCTTCATAATTAAACTCTGGTTTTCACTACATATATTCTTCAGAGCATTTGGAATAATAATATGAAAAAGAAATTTGGAAGATCCAGGTTCTTCCTAATGTTTTCTATTGTTTTTATAATTTCTTATGTATTTCTTTGTTTTTGTTTCTTATGTATTTTATTGTTTTTGTTGTTTATTTTATTTCTAACTATAATTCAACTATTTTGAACCCCAAAACAAACATATAAAATGTAAACAAGACCAAATAACCAATGATATACCTCCTTTTACGAAAACTGATATTTCCATATGTTTTGTACACAAGTCACGAAATTGATCGATTTTCGGGCTGACATGCATATATACAAACGGTCACGTGACGTCGTAACGGTAGGTCCGATTTTCAAAAAGCGGCGTGTCATCTTACCGCGTTTTGTAGCAATACAAAAAATCGCGGAGGGGGGGGGGGGGGGGGGGGGAGATGGCATTATGGCCTCCCGGCCTTGTTAGGGTTAAATAAACCTCTAATGTATATACATGTACTTGTCAATCCCCGGCAAACTCCAGACAAGTCCGGGGAACAAGTTTGGAGAAAAAGATACCCTAAACGCGTATTTGTTTAACTCCACAAACATACCCTTTTTTCTGATTTTGGCCTTTTTGACACCCTAAACGCGTGACGCGCGTGACGCGCTATGATCGGCAAAAAGTACCCTTTTTACGCGTTTTTTTGGTCGCGCGTGTGTACAGCAATATAGTTGAGTGGCCCCCCCCCCCCGGGAAGTTCTACTACCCTATTTTATGCCACGACAGATAAAAAAAACAATTCTTACTGTCTCGTGATAACATCATACGATAATCGTATGACATTTTACAATAACACACAAAGTAAGCCCCCCCTATTGATTTAAGATTTTGTCTTGCCAAATTTGTTTAAAATATTTAATATGGTATTTAGGTAATTTATGTGTGAAGTTTAGAGCTATGCCCATTACTCCATGGTTGACTGAGCATAAATTCAAGACAACATGGACATATTTCAAATTTCGCAAAAGTAATATCATTACTGCAGTTTATTGCAAATTGTGAACTTTCAAATTGCACCGTTTTACAATCACAATAAATGCATTTAACCACATAATATTCCATTAACAAATAAAAATGGATGTAATTCTGAAACGGCATTCAACCACATGTTGTTTCACATCAATGTACAGGCATGCGCAAGCTATTGTGACTTCTAAAATAGGGTCATTTTGTCTTTAATGTGCGTTCATTTAACTGTGAAGTGATGGATATCTTTGATTTTCACACAACATGTACATTACAACTGTCGAAATAATTATTTAGAAGCAGAATTGTAAAAAAACTTCTTGATTAAGGAATTAGGATGAATTGTTTAGGGAGGTCCTTTTGTAATATGTTTATATGAAATAAGCTGACAGCGGCGTAGCTATTGGGGGGAAGGGGGGGGGGGGCTGAGGTACACGAGCTCCCCGAATAATATCGCCAAACAAAAACAACTTCGGGGGAAACTCTTTTATGAGGTTACACCTTATGTTTTTCTTTATATTGCAGAAAAATTCCCCTTATGTTTTGTATTGTTTTTTCTCAAGTTATTGGGGGCACGCGTACACCGCACCCGCAGCTTGTTGGGTAGATACATATTAGAATCGGGCTTATTTGTGCCCTAGCTAAGTATTTTTGTGTTAGTTTTTAGCGAAATGAACCCCACTGTGAAGACGCTGTGATTAATCTTTTATACACACTCTGTAATCACACTACTGTATCACAGCGGAATTGCAGTGGCTTGCAGTTATGCTACAATTTAACGTAGTCCACAGTGTGGGTGATTTCAAGTATGGTATTTTAGGCCGGTTTATTGAATAGCATCGTAGATGGTGTTGAGCTAGTGTTAGTGTTTAGTCAACAATAACGGTAGCCTTAAGGGCCCAGTGGGGTATTGATTGTTTTTTTCTTCATCAAAATTGAGATTTTTATCTTAAAATGATCCATGGATTCTAAGCTTTAAGAAAATACATACATTGTGGGGTATATAGGGGGTAGCTATTAAATTGACAAATTAAGGATTTCGTTATCAATGTTGTACATTGCCGGGGGCCGAAAGTGATTATTTTCTGGCTTAGATTGGAGATTTTTAATTGTACTTTTCATAAATAGTCCAAATAAAATTGTCCGAAATCAAAATGTTTACCATCCAAATTGTGTTCCTCATTTTCAGAGTGAAGCAGCAACATCTAATGTCATGCAAAAATAAACATGGCAGTTTATATGTGATTAACATGGCCTAAACTTCCATTGAATCTACTATTGACTATTTATCCCGCTAATTTCCTATTTTTATCCATGATAATTGCTGTTTAAACTCTTATTTTAAGTCCAATTGTCTTTAATTTAGTTTTGTTGGATTCCCCATGTTCTAACCTTTCCAGAAATGTATGGCTTGTAGGGGGTAGCTTCAATGGTTAGAAAGATATTCCCGATATAGTAAAAGTGTGCAAAAACGTCAAATAATACCCCACTGGGCCCCTTAACACCAAACTTGAAATGACCCACTGTGTTCACAACGAAGTTCACATTGTGAAGAAAAAAATTGAGATAAAAAAGGTATGATGAATGTCGTATTATTCAATGCTATCCAGTGTAAAACTTGTTCATATGTTCACTTTCTGAGGAATATTGCTTTCCATCGGAGAGACATGGAGGGAGCAGCGAAACTTCGTCCACTGGGTCTTCCGCAATCTCGGAGTAGGAAGGAAGAGCTATGAGGACACCATCATGACCGAGGTGGAGCAGTTGGTGTCCGCCATGGGCACCAAAGAGGGCGCCCCTTTCAATCCGGGCGATCTCCTTCAACAAGCTGTGTCCAATGTCATCTGCACGATCGTTTTCGGAACACAGTACACATACACCGACACCGAATTTCTCCACGTAAGTAAACTAACGTATAGGTACTAAGTTAGAAGGCTTTTTACATTCAAACAGCAGCCGTTAAAACACAAGCTCTCTAAAACATGTTGGTGTCAACCATTTCCTATACAATATTGCGAATGTGATGTTTTAGTAAAATAATGATTCAATAGAGAGATCACCAGCAACTAGTATCGCGACAACGATATAAGTAACTCTGTGACCTTTGAGCTAATGACAACAAAACTAATGAGTTATATATATTATGTTTACTTTTCTACTTCTTATTTTGTTAATAAAGGAATTTGAAACTACCAAGTCGCTTCCCATTTTTGTATAATATACAGCTCTTGCATATGATGGACACCAATATGCGGTTGTCTAGCGGTGGTGGCGCCCTATTTTTCCTACCACTCCCGGGAATTTCCAAAATTCCGTTTGGCGCGCCTAAGGAGATGACGAATAATATGAGGGAAATCCACAAATTCTTCTTAAAGCAGATCGCAGCACACGAACAAGATCTGGACCCGGCAAATCCTCGGGACTTTATCGATCTGTATCTGAATAAGATTGCTGAGACGGAGGTAAAGTAAATCAAGATAAGTAGTATTTAAATGTGCACATAGACACAATCTATAGTCCGCGAAGAAACAAACACTGCCTCCATGAACTGGGCGATTATTTTATTTATTTCTTCTTCCATTCCAGATTCATACGAAGACACTGAAACACGTTAAAATATAGTTCGTATTTCCTATGTATGGTATTTGCTTATGTTACCAGTAATCCGTTTATTCATTGATTTTGATGTAAATGGAAACGTATCTTAACCATATTTCTTTTAATTGAAGATTTCCGGAAATCCTCAGCCATTCGATTATACACACCACGCTACGTACTGTACTTTTTCCTCCTTTTTTCACCCGAATCTATGTGTAAACTACAATCCATTTTGTTTTCTCTAATAGGACCAAGGAGGTTCCTTCAATCATACGAACTTGTACGCTTCAATTGGCGATCTTTTCTTTGCTGGGACAGATACTACGAGCACGACGTTGCAGTGGTGCGTCCTGCACATGATGGGGTACCCGGATGTGCAGTGCCGCGTGCAAGCAGAGCTTGATCACGTGGTTGGCAGGGACCGCCTTCCAAGGTTGGACGACAGCAAGGATCTCCCTTTCACAAACGCAGTGTTACTTGAGGTGGGAAATCTAAAGGGATCTAGTACCATTGTCTGACTCTACCATATTCACAAATATTGTGTTTTGGGGGGTAATGTTAGTTGAATGTAAGGCTAGGTTATATCACCGCTCTAGCCAAAATATGTTGCAATCACGTGACTGTGTTGAGCCAATCAATGACTCGTATTTAACTAAGTCATATAATATTAATAGATGTTTCATGTTCGATGTTAAATCCATGACTCTGGCGTTAAATTTTGTTTTTATTCGACGTCTCTAAGTTGAAAGATTAGCATTAAAACATTTTTTCGTTTGTTATTCCCGCAGGTTCAACGTAAAGAAACAGTTGCCCCGCTTGGTGTGCCACACATCGCTGCAGAGGACACGACGCTAGGCGGATACACCATCCCAAAGGGTGCCATGGTCTTTGCCAATATCTGGCGCGTAATGCACGATGCGGACCTGTGGGAAAGCCCCAACGAGTTCAAGCCCGAGCGCTTTCTTGACGCAGAAGGGAAGCTGATTAAGAGAGAAGAGCTGATATTCTTCAGTACAGGTAAGTCACAAAAGACACATTTCCAGATTTAGATATAAAATTTACTTGGTATGAAGTGATATCATCAAAAATATTGCACCTAATAAGTAATGCGAAAGGGGGGGGGGGGGGGGGGGGAAGCCAAAACGATTTCAAGCATGAACACTTTCTCGACACCAAAAACGAAGAATTATAATCCAAACACAGTTTGCTCACAACACCATCGCGCGCAATTATAAGCGATTTGAACCTGTCGGAATTATACAATTATAGGCCAAATGGCCTGCTACGTCGATTGGGTATTGATGAACAAAGGAAAGCTTTTATTCATAAGCACAGGTGATTTAAAACGTACAATTATATCTTTTAGGGTGTATTTCGGGAAATAAGAAATGCGGACTTGTAGGAAGGCCACGACGACTTGAAACGGCTTCCTTGGGGTTAGTGGGAGATTACTCAAAAGGGAAGAGCTGATTCTTCAGCACAGACAATCAACAAAATCACTTTTGTATCGAGCTTTCATGCAAACGATTCTTATATAACCATATTTACATAACTTTGATTCATTGATCAAAAGTAATACTTCTGATTTTCTTACCTCCAGGTCGGCGTGTGTGTGTCGGTGAGCGACTGGCGAGAATGGAAGTATTTCTTTTCTTCACGAGCCTCCTGCATCGCTTCACCTTCACTAAACCACGTGACCCCCCGCCCGTGACATTTGAAGGTGACCTTGGGTTCACGTGGAGGTCAAGGCCATTCGACGTATGCGCAGTTAGGAGAGAGTAGTTTGATTGCATTAGTCCTTTTACCATGTATACATATTTGACTTAGTTTGGTGCTTGGGAAAATACATGTATGAAGTACAATACCCTTAAATGGATAGTGTAGGTTTTCCCGCCCAATTTCGTCAAAACAACACTCAAATGGTCATTAACAGCACGCAATTTAGAACGAACTTGAATGAAGATCAGGATCGTGTTTCAATTAGCAAATTATTTCATTCTATTTGATTTTTGGACTGTGCTATTGCCAACTTGTGTCAAACCGAATTGAAATAACACCATTCAACTTAGAAAATCGTGTGAAGAGCATTCGATTTCGTCTATAAATGTCAAATGTAGGCGTTTATACATTCTATTTCGTCTTAGGGCGAACATCTTTGGAATGTGCGCAATCCTATTCATTAATTTAGTTCTGATCGTTCTTATTTGAATGCTAGATGTGCTAAGAAGGACGCCTGAAAACGAAATAGAAAACCCAAATCGGTCCAAAATCTAAGGTCAAGCGAACTGGCACGAATTTGAATGACGGATGTGTATTGCCAAATTGTTTGACATTCTAACCAATTTGAATACGTTGTCGTTGCAAACTGAATGCAATTTGACGAAGATGAATGTTCTGGAGTTTAAAATTGAACAGTGTAAACTGCAGGTTTACAAAAACCACTCGAACTTGAATGACATATAATGAATATGCCCGCTATTTTGACGAATTTGGGCGGGAATACCTATACATTCTTGGTGAAATTGAATTAGTGTAACCCCACAATGCTCGAAACGTATAACAAATGACCAAAACTAAATAAAAAACCTTGGATGATTGAATGATATGTCATCAACAACTACTTAAAAACGTCTTTTGACAAATTTTGAAAAGGTGTACGCATTTAATAAATGTTTTAACATGTTTGGAATAAACCTTGGTGCCTCAGATTTATTCCGAACGGAACTACTAATATTTTAGGTGTTACTGAACCGATTTTGATCAAGTCCGTAGTACTTGCTCGTTTAATTTATTATTGAAACACGATACTGAAGGTTTTGATTCATCCAGGAGAATGATGATGAATATGAATCTAAGCAACTGAACGTACTATGTATGGAGTAGCCAATCTAGCTGAAGCAGCAACCGATATAGGTTGGGAAACTGAATCTAAGCAACTGGACGTACTATGTATGGAGTAGCCAATCTAGCTGAAGAAGCAACCGATATAGGTTGGGAAACTGAATCTAAGCAACTGGACTTAGGCTACTATGTATGGAGTAGCCAATCTAGCTGAAGAAGCAACCGATATAGGTTGGGAAACTGAATCTAAGCAACTGGACTTACTATGTATGGAGTAGCCAATCTAGCTGAAGAAGCAACCTAGATAGGTTGCGAAACTGAATCTAAGCAACTGGACTTACTATGTATGGAGTAGCCAATCTAGCTGAAGAAGCAACTTAGATAGGTTGCGAAACTGAATCTAAGCAACTGGACTTACTATGTATGGAGTAGCCAATCTAGCTGAATAAGCAACCTAGATAGGTTGGGAAACTGAATCTAAGCAACTGGACTTACTATGTATGGAGTAGCCAATCTAGCTGAAGAAGCAACCGAGATAGGTTGGGAAACTGAATCTAAGCAACTGGACTTACTATGTATGGAGTAGCCAATCTAGCTGAAGCAGCAACCTAGATAGGTTGCGAAACTGTTCTACTCCACAAATAGTAAGTCCAGTTGCTTAGACTCAATTTTCAACTTCATTATTATTAACACAGATTACTAAGTATTGTAATATGTTATGTGCATCAATATTAACATAATAGCAAACATTTCAGTATAATTACCGATTAATTTGTTAAAAAGTCATATCGGGTGTAAATGAGGTTTTAATCATAAAAAGATTCTATATTGTCTTTGTCATGTACCATACTACACATAAATCATAACGCATTGATAATCTTTATGCGGCAAATATAATGTGCTTAATTCAATTGTTTATATACAATATTTCGAGAAAAAAAAAGTTCTGTTGTAAAAGAGTGATTTATGTGTGTTGTTTTTTAGTAACATCGGATATAAATAAAAAGTTAGAATGAAACGTTTCCTACTAAAAATTGCCTTCATTAATGAGTCTGTATGATTGTATATGTTTAACTCTTTTCATTACAGAAACAAATAAACATTACAAATCTTGAAGACATCATTTTTTTTCATATTCAACCAAAACTATTGGGATCTTTCACATTTAAATTATGTTTTAGGTGTTTGTGTTTTGGGTTAGGATTTTCAAGAGATAATCAGAGATAATATGCGCAAGTAAGGAAGTTTATTAGACCTACTTTCCGCTTTTATGGCTCTAATGCCCATGAGTAGCAATGTTCCCTGCAGAGAAAACCAATGTCATAAAACCTGTATGTAAAATGGTAGAGGTCACCTGTCTACTGTGGCAACTTTTTACTCTTCACATGTTTGACCGTTGATTCTACCCTTATCTATTTATTTGCCCGTATAAAAGATATACCTCTCTGTTAGACCGAGACAATCGGTCTCTATATTCCGGTCCACTGCCGGTTGTACCACTCCATTGAGGACAAAGTCCGATGTAAAAGTAAACCCCGTATATAATGATGATAATAATAACGCTTATTTATATAGCGCTATTCCCGTGGGGATCATAGCGCTTTATATGATTATTATTTCCCCGCTGTATGTAGAGTCGGTCAGTTATTGTGTTTGAATTGAAGCGGGGTCGTGGAGGGGACGCATTTCACGTATCACGTCGTTCGACCAACAAATAACATAAGCACAAGGTAAATAGCGTTGTGGATTGCGGTCTGTATAATTGATTTATACAGCTCAGTATCCCTGTCAAGTGCGTATTGTACCAATCGCGAAAAAATAAATTCTTCATTAATCAATTGAGAAAAATTCAAGTTATTGTTTTAGAAATTGAACCTTTGAGGGCTTAAATAAAAAAGTTAAAGCCACGATTTCGGATGATTTAACTGGATAGACTATACACAACAGATAGATCGATCCAAAATGATGAATGTTTTACAACATTAGACGGATACTAGTCACGTAGTGCTGACTCTGCTGATAGCCGGTGCAGCGGCGCTGTTTGTTCGATGGATTGGGACTCGACCCAAGAACCTGCCACCCGGGCCCAGTGGTCTGCCTCTCTTTGGTGTCGCCTGGACCCTGATGAGGTAAGATTCTTTGCTACTTTCCTGTTAAAATGTGTCATAATGATGTTTTTTGACAGTGCCACAAAGTATATTTGTGTACGTATAAT